>CABHPR010147140.1:7270-31604 GCA_902168415.1 Peromyscus melanophrys
CTCTCTCTCTCTCTCTCTCTCTCTCTCTCTCTCTCTCTCTCTCTCTCTCTCTCACACACACACACACACACACACACACACACATAAATATTAATTTGTTTTTTAAAAAGATATGAAAAGTTTAAGCACTAGATGTAAGGAAAATATCAGCTATGTCTTTGAAATTCAGAGAGAAGACCAGGACTTAAAGAAAGAAGAATAAGTTGCAAAGCCAGTGGTCCTCTGATACTGCTGGAAGGGGCAAAATGCTTGCACTGGCTTCTAGAAATGTGTAGTCTTGATGAAGGGGAAGTGCACTAATGCAAGAAAAAGAAAGAAAAGGAAGAGAAGCACAGAGAAAGGAAAGGAAGACCATGAATCTCCCTGGGAAAGGAAAATAGACTTTTCAAGTGGTCGAGGGGCAGGTGGAGATGAGAACAGGAGGGATAAGATGTGGGGTGGGAGAGATGGAGGGAGAGAGTACTGGTAGAGATGACTGGAACTGGGGGCATTTGGGGAGTGACATACTAGTGCGGTGGAAACTCCCGGGAATCTACAAGAGGGACTCAAGTGAAATCTCCTAGTAATAGGATATCAGAAGCCTGAACTGGCCATCTTCTATGACTAGGCAAGTCTCCTACCAGTGGGACTGGGACATCAACTCAGCCACAAAACCTTCAACCTACAATCTGTCCTGCCTGCAAGATATGCTGGGTCAATGGTAGCTGAGAACTTGTGGGCATGGCCAACCTATGACTGGTCCAACTTGAGACCCATGCCATGAGAGGTAGCCCACAACTGACACTGGCTGGATGGCCAGGAACCAGAGGCAGGACAGCCTAGAGACCAAGGATAGAACCAAACATAACTGGCAAAACAAATCAAAAAAGCCAATGAAATGATTCCTAATGATAGTCTGCTACACCTGTAGATCAATTCCTAGCCTAATTGTCATAAGAGGGGCATCACCTAGCAACTGATGGAAGCAGATGCAATGATGATGGGGGTTTACCTATGAGTGTCACACAAAGGAACTGTTTGAGAAACAAAAGGTACAGCCCAGCTTGCCAGTGTTGTATATCTATGTTTGGAAGAGCAGTTAAATCTACCCTGCTAATATCAAGATCCATGATGCTTCATGTCGCTGAGTGGTTAGTGGCTGTTCATTTGACATTTTTGATAACACTTCATTCAACCCCTTCCTTGAGTTCATATAAGGGTCTGGGATGCAGGGATGGGATGTCAAATGAAGCACATGATTGGACAGGCTCAAATATGAGTTTACTTTACTCCACACAGTGATACAGTCATGAGTCTAGAAGTACATACATTTTCTGTCCTTGGAACACACAACATGTGTCATCTGTCCTAATCCATGCCAAAAGAGTAAAACAAGAAAACAAAGAAGAAAGAGTAATGGTGGAAGAAAAAAGTCATTGTGCCTTTTACCTCTTAGATATTTTCCCACGGTTCTATGTAAAATACATCACTTCCTCTAGACAATCTATAAAATCATTTTATTTGTTATTATCATTATACATATCAAACCATTGGACTGAGGTATTCAATAATTTATTAGGGCCATAAATTGCAAAACCCAGTTTTTAACAAAGTGTATCACTTTACTAAAAGAACTACAATAAGGATAAAAGTTGTGTTGCAGTTTAAAGGGAAATCTAATTTTAGGCTAAAGTAGCAAAGTCTCCCAGATTACATCATGATTTGAATCGACTTTTGTGTTCCATTTTTAGGAATTGTTCCTTATTCAGAATTATTACCTATCAGATATTTAGAATTTGTCATTATTTGTATCCAAGACAATATAAAATGAATACATACTGTTATCACCCAAAATACAAACTAGTTTCCTTATAGTAGCAGATGGTAATGTAAACAAATGTAAGTAAAACAAGGTTATTTATTTCTAACCAGACAATGCACTATTTTTCTTCTGCCTCACAAATTAAGAGAAAGATTAACAAGTATTAAAGTGATGTTAAAAACAAATTAGCCTGATTGTTCTTTATTTTATATCTAGAATCCACTTATGAGTGAGTACATACCATGATTGTCTTTCTGGGTTTGGGTTACCTCACTCAGGATGATATTTTCTAGTTCCATCCATTTGCCTGCAAATTTCATGCTTTCATTGTTTTTTTCTGCTGAGTAGTACTCCATTGTGTATATGTACCACATTTTCTTAATCCATTCTTCAGTTGACGGGCTTCTAGGTTGTTTCCAGGTTCTGGCAAATGGATGGAACTAGAAAATATCATCCTGAGTGAGGGTAACCCAAACCCAGAAAGACAATCATGGTATGTACTCACTCATAAGCGGATTCTAGATATAAAATAAAGAACAATCAGACTACAACTCACAGAACCATGGAGGCTATATATATAGCATGGAGGTCCCTAGGACGACTATGGCTTATAATAAATTTCGGTTTTACTCAATCACTGAGCAAGCCTCAATGAAACATCTTACTATCAAGAAAAATGGGCCTTGGTGGTATGTGTTACTAGAGTTGTATCCATGCCAGTGGATGTCCACACAACCCAGAAGAGAATTTAACATTGCTGCTGCCGCTGTTGCTGTTATAGCAATGGCGCCCACCACTGCTACTCTTTCTGGGATTACCATTTCATAATTGCTTTCTACAGCTAGCACAATGGAGACCCTGGCAACAAAAGTAGCTACCACAATTAGTTAATCTTTCATTCTATTGGACATGATAAATTTAATTCAGTAGTTATGTACATCTCAATTGGCTTTGAAAATTATAAATTTATAAACTCAAGTTCCAGTTGCTTTTGGGATACTATCTTACAAGGACACCAGCGTACAGTATAGCTCGTTAAGGAAGAAAATGGCTCAGTTGCCTTTAGCCTACTGGCCATGGGTGAGATAGGACCTCTGTTGGTCTTTTCTGTATCGAACACACAGATTGCAAGCCCAGTGCCACTTTGAGATCTTTGGCAGCAATTAACTATGCAGCTCACACACGATTGAGCCTGTATGAAAATGAGTATTCAGAGATGGGTAATGCCTGGGGAGCACTCACCAACCTAAGACAGAGCACCTGTGTGGCCTGGGCAGGCGTCTCTATGACAGGTAAGGTGACCTGCTGATGTCCCACGCAACCCAAGTCAGAAGCTCATTTTTAATAAAAGGGGGACCTGTAGCGCCCTGGCCCCCGTTTTGGGTAACTGCTGCCTTGCTTGCGGACCTTGACCTTGATATCCTCCCTATGCTAATTCCCTGCCAGGTTCCACCCTCCTGAATGCTTAAGAGAAGTTCCTTGCCTGTGTATACTGAATAATGGGCGTTAACAGATTAGAAGCAAGATTGTAAAACATTAGTAGCGAACTTCTGCTCTCCAGGGTCCTCCCATAATGCTGTAAGCCTGTATTTAAGACCTCCTCCCCCCTCAATAAATGACATTTGGCATTTAAAATTAAAATATATATATAGATAATTGAATGAATACTGCGAATATAATCTATGAATACCACAAATGTGATTAATATCATGAGTGTAATTAATGAATATCATGAGTGTAATTTAAAAAATAAATTAATTAATTAAAAAAAAGAATAGAAGCCTATCAATGAATGTATGGGTAGAGTAAATATAGTATATGTCAAAATATTATTTAGCATTAAAAATAAAACTATGTCATTTGCAACAAAATAAAAAAAAACAAATTAGCATCAAAGTTTTCCCTTCTCTTTGATAAGAGTAAAAAGAGCAAAAGGTAATGTATAAGGAAATAATTCTTGCACTACATAATTCATATTCTATAATGCTTCCCTGTACACCAATTAAAATCATATCCCTTATAGTTTAAAAATATTCTCAAACAGGGAGCTTTAGGGCAATCCTTAGCCTTTAATTGAAATATTTTCAGTGCTAGGGTTTGAGCCCAGTGCTCACACATACTGGCCACATGCTTTATCACTGAGTTACCAGAAATTTTATATAAAAAAATAGAATATATATGCTTTCTGAGTTTTAACTTATCTATAAGGAAGAACAGTGCAATCATATGTTGACTCATATATTGATAAGAAACCATTCAGTTTGAGAAGGGTTAAATTCACTAAAGAGCTCAGTCTTATTGTATGGGGCCTCAAATTCTAGGCTAAGAGAGACAACTTACATGCAGTAGGCCATAAGAAAGGAATCTGAGGAAGAGATGATGTGGAATTTATGCAGTTTGTGAGGCTAAAAGCAGCACAGCTTAGCTCACAGATTCTCAGAAGTATCTAGAGGTCAAGAACAGAATGTATTCATGGCCTCCCATCAACATAATGAAAACTTAGTGTCTTTGCTGGGGATGCCTGCAGTTGAAGAGAAATGGTGAGAAGGGAGAAGAGTACATCTAACAAGGAGACTACTAGCACACGCCCAGAAAGTAAAATTCAAATATAAAACAATGCATCTGGAAAAATGGGCTTTTGGTTTCTTTCATCAACAACTTTGAGAGGATTATGTGGTGTTCAAGTGTGTAGCTGTAATGATAGTGATAGAGGCAGAAACATGTTTAATGACATGTGAAGTTCTTAACGAGCTACTAATCTGAAGAATCTACCAGGGGATATATAGTATAGCAAACAAAAATGAAGGCAAAGAGAGAGAGAGCAAGCTCATAATGCGTTGGGTGACCTAGCACACCTGGGTGGGGGTGGGAGCAGAAAGAGTCAGAATACAATTCCGTCCTGTGACCATACAGGGAAAGAGGAGTTCAAAAGAGAGCCAGGAATGTTTAGGACTCAGGGTTATATCAATGGTCTAGAAAACTGAGAAAGATCAAAGTACTGTATCTGACATAAAGGCCATGTTAGTATCCTTAGAATACACAATATTGAAGGTGAATATAAAGTTAGGAAATAATAAAGAGAATAGTGAGGCTAATGGCACAATCAGGCATATCTGCTTACTCTTTGAATCAGATGTCTAGCTGACAAAATAATGTTTAAGTGTCTTACAAGAAGATATCAAGAAACAGTGATTATGTATTTCCTTCCTTGTAGCAGGAGTCTTAAAAGTTCTTATTAATAAAATCAAACCCGAGGCAGTTATTGGAGTGAACACTAGAAGGTCAGAGAGACAGAATAAGCCACAGCTATCTCACCTTGCCGGATCCTCAGCTGGTCTTGTTTCCTCAGACTGGAGGCCTCTGAGTCCTCATCTCCAAATGACTCTCAGCTGAACTGCTGCTGGAAGCCTGAATGCTTAACCAGCCACATGCTTCTCCAGGCCAAAGGCCTCTCCAGAGCAAATGCCTCTAGTTTCTGGTCCTCACGCCTTATATACCTTTCTGCTTTCTACCACCACTCCCTGGGATTAAAGGTGTGTATCACCATGCCTGGCCATTTCCAATGTGGCCTTGAACTCACAGAGATCCAGAGGGGTTTCTGTCTCTGGAATGCTAGGATTAAAGGCGTGTGCTACCACTGCCTAACTTCATGTTTAATATTGTGGCTGTCCTGTTCTCTGACCCCAGATAAGTTTATTAAGGTACACAATATTTTGGGGAACACAATACCACCACATTTCCTCTCTTTTTGTCTAAAATTAAAAAAGCTTATAACTAATACAAGAAAAACTATCCAATAAGTATATACAATACATATAGTCAAGATTACATTAACGATGTCTAGTCCATTAACATGTCAGATTCAGACAAAAAACTCCATTATATATATTAACAATGTCCAGTCCAGTAACATTTGACAAATTCAGACAAAAATTTTCATTACTTATCTTATTGAAAACAAATAGTTCCTTTTTAAAAGTAGATTCCATAATCTCCCTTTTTATCTTATCATATCCATATTCTCTCTTTTTTCTTTTCATAATACATTCAGTAGTCTACCTTTTGTCATTTTTATATCTTCCCCATTTTTCTTCAGTGTAGATTCAGTGATCTACCTATTTATCCTATTTTTCTTTATCTTTTTTCTCAGAGTAGATTCGATGATCTATCTCATATCTATTTTCTCTTTTTCTTTTTTCTTTCTAGGGGTGAAGATATCTTTAGGGAATCTTGAAAAGAAAATTTTTGGGTTTAATTGTCAAGTCCTGTATCATTTGTCCAGTCTTTGCATAATAGGAAATTTCAGGGTTTGTCACAAGTCCTTGTTTGAGTAGTCTGTCAGGCTGGATCATCTCAGCTAGTCATCTCGAAATTGTCCTAAACAGTTTGTACTCCAAAGTCAATCTTTCCATGGTGTTAATCAGCTCAATGGCTTTACCATAGTCCATGTGGAATCGTCATTGTGGGCTCCCGCCATCTTTTTGAAGATTTCAAAGTCGCTGTTAGGTGTGGTCATGGTTCCCTGCAGAATTTTTTTTTTTGTGCCACCTCTATGGTTTGGAGTAATCACAGTCTGATAAATGTCTGTCTCTCGGAACCATGAACATTCTTCCCTAGAAGAGAAAGTCTTCACAGCAATTTCTCCCCAACATTTGTCTTGCCAAACTTTCCCAAACTGACCTTTGCTGATGCTTTCTTGTAACACGATGGTCCTGGCAATTCTCTGAACAAGCAGCGGTAAACCCATTGTCCCAGGTAGCAGCATCACTGTAGTCACCAACACAATGAGAAGAAGCCAGCAATGTGGAGCAGCAGCCGCTGCCTCCATGGTTTCACCGCTGTTTGTGGCTCGGCCCGGCCGAAGCTTCTCCTAGGTTGGCCTCAAACTCGGGATCCTCCTGCCTCTGTCTTCTTCAGTAAATCCTACCGGTGTGCACCACCACTACCGGCCGAGTGTAGCTCGGGTCTTTTCAAGAATTCGTACCACTAACGTTGGGCGCCAGATGTAGCAGGAGTCTTAAAAGTTCTTATTAATAAAATCAAACCCGAGGCAGTTATTGGAGTGAACACTAGAAGGTCAGAGAGACAGAATAAGCCACAGCTATCTCACCTTGCCGGATCCTCAGCTGGTCTTGTTTCCTCGGACTGGAGGCCTCTGAGTCCTCATCTCCGAATGACTCTCAGCTGAACTGCTGCTAGAAGCCTGAATGCTTAACCAGGCCAAAGGTTTCTCCAGGCCAAAGGCCTCTCCAGGGCAAATGCCTCTAGTTTCTGGTCCTCACGCCTTATATACCTTTCTGCTTTCTACCACCACTCCCTGGGATTAAAGGCGTGGGTCACCATGCCTGGCCATTTCCAATGTGGCCTTGAACTCACAGAGATCCAGAGGGATTTCTGTCTCTGGAATGCTAGGATTAAAGGCGTATGCTACCACTGCCTAACCTCATGTTTAATATTGTGGCTGCTCTGTCTCTGACCCCAGATAAGTTTATTAAGGTACACAATATTTTGGGGAACACAATACCACCACACTTCCTATTTCATGACATGAGAATAAACATGCAATACCATTTAGCTGATATTCATTAAATACTCACTGTGTGCTTCTCAATTTACGAACTACAATGTGGTAAAGTATATGTCTGCCATACAGGAAGACCTCTCTGAGCAACGGAGAGTTAGAATAAACAATTAAATACAGAGGAAGTGTCCCCATCAGGGAAAGAGAATTGAATTCTGCCAGCAAAGTAAGAACAGGCTTCATGATGCAATGCTCTTGACCCTCACTAAAGTCACCAGAAAAGCCAATTGTAGCTGAAGAATCATCAAGAAAATAGAATTGAATTTTCAAAAGGTCAGTCTCCTTCAGGGACAACCTTTCCTCCAAGCACTCTAGAACGTGCTCTCTGCACTTCCCTTTGGGTTGCCCTTCTGAAAGGCAACAATTTTCTCACTTTAGAGATTCAAAACCTACAGCTAAGTAAGGCAAGGTACATGCATTATGTCATAAATGGAATATAAATACACGTTTGAACAGCAACAGTGAGTCCAGGCGAGCCCACATGGCACATAAAGCTACCAACCATAGCTAACAATAAATTGCTAAAATGACCTTATCTAGTTTGTGCTTCAGTCACACATGGACCAATATCAAACCAGGGAAATGTAATCCTGGAAATGGATAAAATTGAATGCAGAAGTGAAGAATGGTTTGAAACGCTGTTGCAAAGTTGCATAGATTACCAATGTTACTGTATAGCCAAACAGAAATTGTCTCCATCACCCTTTAAATTCTGCAATTTGGTAAGAACATGAGGCAAGCCCTTTCCTTTTCTTTCTTTTCCTGTAGCAGCAAATTATCTAAGATTTGGCTCATTAGCCTCTGGTGCAATGAAGACTGGAGGAAGAGGTATCTCTCACATCTAAAATACTGCAATGGGGATGTTACTGCTACATTATTAGCTACTCTTTAGAAGACAGGGCTTTAGGCTTTTTGAAAAACATATAAACAATTCCTGACCATGCTGTAAAATGCTACTTTGTTAATGAATATAAAAGTATCTTTAGGGGCTGGAGATACTGTTTAGTCAGTAAAGCATTTGCCCAAGACTTCATGTAAAAAAACAAACAAAAAAATAAAAAACAACAACAACAAAAAGCCAGGCTTCATAGCATGTTACTTGTAATCCCAGTTCTAGGAAGACAGAAACAGGTGGACATAGGGGTTTTCTGGTCCAGCCTACCCTACTTGATATGCCAGTGAAAGACCTTGTCTTAAACAACAAAAAAAAAATAGCATAGATTGTACCTGAGGCATGACATCTAAGTTTGACTGCTGGTTTCCCTGTATATGCATGCACATATACCTGCAAACCTGTATACATGTGAATGCACACAATACATAAACACCCAAAAGAGGTAAACAAATATTATTTGTGGTAGTTTGAATGCAAACTATTATTGGCCCCCATAATCTCACAGGGAGTGGCACTATTAGGAGGTGTGGCTTTATTAGAGTGGGTATGGCCTTGTTGGAGAAAGTATGTCACTATGGGGGCATGCCTTGAGGTTTCCTATGCTCAGGATACCACCCAGTGTCTCAGTTGAGTTCCTGTTGCCTGCAAGACATAGGATTCTCAGTTACTACCCCAGCACCAAGTCTGCTTGCATGCCACCATGCTCCCTGCCGTGATAATAATGGACTGAACCTCTGAAACTGTAAGAGAGCCCCCCTATTCAATGTTTTCCTTTATGAGTTGCCATGGTCATGGTGTCTCTTCACAGCAATAGAAAGCCTAACTAAAACACTATCCTTGATCACTTTAGTCACTTTGTTGTCAAGTCTTCCAAGACTTACAGGGTCAAGAGGAGAAAACTCAAATTCCTTGACTCAGAAGCCAGCTCTACAGTCAGACTCCCCAGTCATGACAATCTCACATCCCAGTGCTCTTATCCTGCTGTCTTTCATGGACATTTGGCTGTTTCTTGCTTTCTTGGTTAACATACAGTTACCTTTTTACTCTGCTTCCTCCACCTAAATCCACCATCTAAAATTGTCCACAAAAGCTTCTCAATGTGTAATAGTCTACAGTGACCTTGTTCCTCAGAACTCACAAATTGTAATTAGCTTCACCAGTTGCTGGTGATAATGTCAAAATCTGAAGCACTCGGCAATTATACGTGGTGACTAGATTCCATTTGAGTGGGACTCGTGGGTGACCTCTGATCTTTCTATGCTTGAGTTCCTGTTCTTCTGTCCAGCCTCCACACTCCACACCTCTTTTATTTTGTTCACAGAATCCTATGCAGTTGTAGGTCAAGATTTCTAATTTTAAAAAGAGACTAGAGGGAAGAAGGGGATCTATGATTGGTATGTAAAATGAATAAAAAATTTCTTAAATAATAATAAAAAATTAAACCTATAAATTCTCTCAACTCATATGACTTATGGAGGTATCATTTCAGACCACTGTGTTTTAAAGATGTGTTTTATATACATAAAAATACATATATATGTATATATAATACAAGCTTTTTTAAATGATCACATTATATAAAAAAGGTCAAATGATATAAAAAATACCTGCTGGGTTCAACAACATGGATATTTTAGTAGTTATATTCCTCGATTATTATCATTCCATCACATCCCACGTGAGTCTAAGGAAGGAAAGGTTTCTCATGGACTATCAAATCTTGGGGTTCTCAAAAGGAAGTCACTATCCAGCAATGCAGCTTGGAACCCTCCTAACCAGTATGACACTTTTACCTTCAACCTAGAGTAGAGATGAATCTGTCTCTCTATTCTATTTAATTACTGAGCCTTGTTTGGGTTTTTCCAGAGGCAGGTAGCTTTCATTTGCAACAATGTGCCTCAGAGCTGACACAACTAGATTTATATGGGGGATAAATCTTGACAAAACAGTACACAGTCGTTCAATTAACCTCCTTCAGGGAAACCTAATGTAATTGCAAAAATGCAATCACTTCAGTTGAGGTTATAAGGTTTGAACCTAACTTTATTATCTTTGGATAAATGCACCAGTATTAGATGTCCCTTTGGCAACTAAATTCAATATGAAACTAACCAATAAAATTGCTGAGTAATAATTGACAATAGAAAAGTCTAGTAGCTGCTCAGATGTCCATAACTGATGGAATTATTACTATTAAATGGCAAGAATAATATTCAGAAAGCTCAAATCAATCAAAGTGCTTTTGACCTTTCTTTCTCAACATATTAAAAAGCAAGGACTGAGGAGCAGGAGTTAACAAAGCTAAAAGTCTCTAACTGTCAGATTTGGAGAAGCCAATTTTGATTGAATACAGGTACATTTGATTTTATGACTAAAGAACTGATTTTGTTTTGAAACAAACCTTAGAGAAATAGAGAATTCTATATAATGACTGACTGTTCTCCTTGATTATTTATTTTTATCATTGCAGGCTGCTGGGAGGGACCATCTCAACACTTGGTGTATAGCAGAAGCCCTTCTTGTGAAATTGTTCTATAGGCCAAGGAACTATCACAAGTGCTTAGCAGTTGAATCACACTGGCTGTCTTTCCACTACCTTTAGGTAGCTACCATTATCATTTTATCCCACCCACTCCTATTTGGGCAGCTGCATAGAAGAGTTGTGAAGAAAGTGCAGGTTCTCCCTGAATTACTTCTTTGTAATATCAGCTGACAATTATGAGGAAGTACCAGGGCTTCAATTCCTTCTTGTTCATCATTCTGCTTCTTCTAGAAACACTTTAACTAAATTTACTCTGACCTCATTTACACAAAAGGAACATGTAACAGTTTTCCCGAGGTCATACAGTAAATAGAAAAGGAGTTAGGAGCACACGGTTCTAGTTTATTTTTGCATTTTTGTTATGGTATTTCAACAGAGCTTGCACAAAAATCCACATCCTTAGACAGAACAAGTATATTCATTCAGGTTCTTGTTATGGTTTCCAAAAAATATCCTAAGGGTATTTTTCTAACATCTAAGGATTAGCAATATCAATCAGAATTTAAAACATAAAAGAGATATTTATAGTCACATGAGACATGCCATGCCATTGATATTTTATACTGACATTCACATCCTGTGAATTAATGAGATAATGTCAGTAAAATAAGTAAACATAAATCAAAATAAACTTAAGATATCATATTTAACTTCTTGACAGACAATTTCAAAGTCTGATTTTAAAAAAATTATATGGAGAAAGTAAACATTTGTGTACATAGGTAGTATTAATTGTAATATTGTTGTTGCATAGTTTTGAAATGCTTATAAAAATAAAATGGTTACATCACTTGAGTCAGTATTTTCATATTAGTGACTTATTATGTGTCCATATATACTAAATGTTTACATATATGTATATGTGCATGTACATATTCTCATTCACAAATAAATTTAACAGTTTATTGCCAATAACATTGAGCACAAAAAAGTTCAACATTTTATCATCATTAAAGGACTTATAATGTACACATACACTACTATGTCTCGAAAATGAAGTATTAGGTTTTTGAAGTATGACCTGATGATTCTCTGGATTTCCTCATTGTCTGTTGTTATGTCCCCCTTTTCATTTCTGATTTTGTTAATTTGGATGCTCTCTCTCTGCCCTTTGCTTAATTTGGATAAGGGCTTATCTATCTTGTTGATTTTCTCAAAGAACCAATCTTTGTTTCATTGATTCTTTGTATTGTTCTCTTTGTTTCTTTTTAATTTATTTCAGCCCTCAATTTGATTATTTCCTGGCATCTGTTTCTCCTGGGTGAGTTTGCTTCTTCTTGTTCTAGAGCTTTCAGTTGTACTGTTAAGCCACTGGTATGAGATTTCTCCAACTTCTTTATGTGGGCATTTAGAGCTATGAATTTTCCTCTTAGCATTGCTTTCACGGTGCCCCATAAGTTTGGGTATGTTGTACATTCGTTTTCATTGAATTCTAGGAAATCTTTAATTTCTTTCTTTATTTCTTCCTTGACTCATTGGTGATTCAATTGGGCATTATTCAGTTTCCATGAGATTGTAGGCTTTCTGTAACTTTTGTTGTTGTTGAAATCTAACTTTAAGCCATGGTGGTCTGATAAGACACAGGAGGTTATTTCAATTTTTTTGTATCTGTTGAGATTTGCTTTGTGACCAAGCAAGAAGGTTCCATGGGGTGCTGAAAAGAAGGTATATTCTTTTGTGTTAGGGTGTAATATTCTATAGATATCTATTAAGTCTATTTGAGTCATAATGTCTGTTAGTTCCCTTATTTCTCTGTTAAGTTTCTGTCTGGCAGACTTGTCCATTGGTGAGAGTAGGGTGTTGAAATCTCCCACTACTAATGTATGGGGTTTGATGTGTGATTTAAGCTTTAGTAATGTTTCTTTTACAAATGTCGGTGACCTTGTATTTGGGGAATAAATAATCAGAATTGAGACATCATCTTGTCGGAGTTTCCCTGTGATAAATATGTAGTGTCCTTCCCGATCTCTTTCAATTGATTTTAGTTTGAAGTCTATTTTATTAGATATTAGGATAGCTACACCAGCTTTCTTCTTAAATCCATTTGATTGGAAGTCTTTTCCCAGCCTTTTATTCAGAGGTGATGTCTGTCTTTGAAGTTGAGGTGTGTTTCTTGTATGCAGCAAATGGATGGATCTTGTTTTTGTATCCATTCTGTTAGCCTGTGTCTTTTTATAGGTGAATTGAGACCATTGATATTGATGGATATTAATGACCAGTTATTGTTGATTCCTGTTATTTTTTGGTGATAGTGTTGTATGTTTCCCTTCTTTGGTATTTGTTGGTATGGGACTATCTATTGCCTTTGTTTTCATGGGTGTATCTAACTTTCTTAGGTTGGATTTTTCCTTCAAGTGCTTTCTGTAGGAGTGGATTTGTGGAGAGATAAACTCCTTCAGTAATGTGGCAGGATAAAAGATAAACTCAAAAAAATCAGTAGCCTTCCTATATACAAATGAAAAAGGGACTGAGAAAGAAATGAGAGAAACATCACCCTTTACAATAGCCACAAATAATATAAAATACCTTGGGGTAACTCTAACTAAGCAAGTGAAAGACCTGCATGATAAGAACTATAAGTCTTTGAAGAAAGAAATTGAAGAAGATATCAGAAAATGGAAAGATCTCCAATGCTCATGGATAGGTAGAATCAACACAGTAAAAGTGGCAATCTTACCAAAAGTAATCTACAGATTCAATGCAATCCCCATCAAAATCCCAACATAATTCTTCACAGACTTGGAAAGAACAATATTTAACTTTATATGGAAAAACAAAAAACCTAGGATAGTTAAAGAATCCTGTATAATAAAGCAACCTCTGGAGGCATCATGATCCCTGACCTCAAGCTCTACTACAGAGCTATTGTAATAAAAACAGCTTGGTACTGGCATAAAAACCAACATGTGGACCAATGGAATTGAATTGAAGACCCTTACATTAATCCACACACCTATGAACATATGATTTTCAACAAAGAAGCCAAAATTGTACCATGGAAAAAAGAAAGCATCTTCAACAAATGGTGCTGGCATAACTGGATGTCAACATGCAGAAGACTACAAATAGATCCATATCTGTTGCTATGCACAAAACTTAAGTCTAAGTGGGTCAAAGATCTCAACATAAATCCAGTTACACTGAACTTGATAGAAGAGAAAGTAGGAAGTAGTCTGGAACGAATAGGCACAGGAGACCACTTCCTAAATATAACACCAGTAGCACAGACACTGAGAGCAACAATTAATAAATGGGACCTCCTGAAACTTAGAAGCTTTTGTAGAGCAAAGAACATGGTCAATAAGACCAAACGACAGCCTACAGAATGGGAAAAGATCTTCACCAACTCCACATGTGACAGAGGGCTGATCTCCAAAATATATAAAGAACTCAAAAAGCTAGATGTCCAAATACTTAACAATCCAATTAAAAAATTGGCTACAGAGCTTAACAGAGAATTCTCAGCAGAAGAATCTCAAATGACTGAAAGGCATTTAAGGAATTGGTCAACATCCTTAGTCATCAGGGAAATGCAAATCAAAACAACTCTGAGATACCATCTTACACCTGTCAGAATGACTAAGATCAAAAACACTGAAGACAGCTTATGTTGGAGAGGATGTGGAGCAAGGGGAACATTCCTCCACTTTTGGTGGGAATGCAAACTTGTACAACCACTCTGGAAATCAGTATGGCAGTTTCTCAGAAAATTGGGAATAAGTCTTCCTCAAGACCCAGTTATACCACTCTTGGGCACATACCCAAGGAATGCTCAATCTTACCACAAGGACACATGCTCAACTATGTTGATATCAGCATTATTCATAATAGTAAGAATCTGGAAACAACCTAGATGCCCCTCAACTGAAGAATGGATAAAGAAAATATGGCACATATACACAATGGAGTACTACTCAGCAGTAAAAAACAATGATATCATGAAATTTGCAGGAAAATGGATGGAACTAGAAAATATCATCTTGAGTGAGGTAACCCAGACTCAGAAGGACAAACATGGTATGTACTCACTCATAAGTAGATACTAAATGTGAGGGAGGGGATGGCCAGACTGCAACCCACAACACCAGAGAGGCTAGCTAACATGGAAAGACCCTAGGAAGGACACATGGATGACCCTGTGAAGGAGAAGTAGATGAGATCTACATGAGTGGACTGGGTGTGGGGGTGTGGCAGAGGGCGAGGAGTGGGGGATGAGAACATAGGGAAATGGGTGGGTCAATCTGGAACAGGGACAGAGTGGGAGGGCAGGGAGGAAGATACCATGATAAATGAGGACATCATGGAAATAAGAAGAGGCAGGGTACTGGGGAGGCTTTCAGGAATCCACAAGGTTGACCCCACCTTGGTCTGCTGGCAGTGGTCCAGAGGATGCCTGGACCGGTCTACTCTAGTGACTGGCCTAGCAAATAACCTAGCTGTCATCATAGAGCCTTTGTCCAGTGACTGATGGAGGCAGATACAGAGATCCACGGCCAGGCACCAAGCTGAGCTCTGGGAATCCAATTGATGAGAGAGAGGAGAGATACTGCAGGTGAGTTACATTGAGATCATGATGGGAGGACATGCAGAGATGACCAGCTATACTAGTGGAAGCCCATGAACTGTGGACTGGTGGCTATGGAGTCCCCATGGGACTGGACTAGGTCCTCTGGATATGGAAGATGGTTGTTTGGTTCAAACTGTTTGGGGGGCACCCAGGCAGGGGGATCGGGATCTGTCCCTGGTCTATGGGCAGGCTTCTGGAACCCGGTGCCTGTGGTGTGACACCTTGCACAGCCTTGGTGCAGTGGGAAGGGGCTTGGACCGTCCTAGGCTCAGTGTCTTGGGCTCTGCTGATTCCCCTTGGGAGACCTCGATTTGGGGGATATGGGGATGTGGGGTGGCTTGGGAAAGAGGGCTGGGGGATAGGAGGAGGGAGGAGGGGGCATCTGTGGATAGTATGTGGAGTGAGTAGAAAATTTCTTAATAAAGAAAAATGAAAGAAAAAATGAAGTATTAGGAGAAAAGCACAATTAAAAAATCACTGTGAAATTAAAATAATTCCTTTGCTAGAGACTACATGGACATATCACATTGTTTTATTCCTTTATGGAAGGAATAATACATCTTGAGAGATTAGAAACATTTACTACTGCTGTGGTAAAATTATGAGTGAAAGCCACATACATGGGTACTTCCTAGCTAGCATAAGGTACTCACAAGAATATATTTCATGGTAGTGTTTTACATTCGTTGCGGGTTCAATAAGTAATGATAGTATGCTTCCCATGGTGTTTGACCATTCCTTGAATACTTGCATCTTTCAAAACTTATAGAGTATAAAGTTGATTGGACTAATAATTTAACTGCTTTGGGTAATTGACTCTTGCACAAAGCAGTTTTAAGAATGAAATGGTTAGAAGCAGCTGCAGAGCCATAAAGAAAAAAAAAAAAAGATGTCGGAGTCTTTTGAATATCACTTCACATGTGACGTCAACCAAACACTACAACTAGGATTAGCCCCATAATACACAGTGACTTCTGAAAATTCTCAGGAATGTGGACAATGCAAGCAAGGATAATTCCTAGAATATCTCCACTTAGCCTTAACTGTTGTTTTTGCTTCCATGTGTTACACAAGCAATGTTGCCTCTAATTTACTCCATGAAGTATTAAAAAACAATGTATCAGAATCAAGGGGAGATGCGAATATGCAGTTCAGTAGTCCTAATCATTGTTGATATTTTGCAGAGACGTTCTTTCTACATAGAAAAAAAAAACCCTACATGCAATATGAAGTAAAACTCTTGGGGCTACATTAGGATAATGAGTGAAGCAGATTCCTACACATTGCAAAGAGAACACTTAAAGCACAGATTTTCCTGAATTTATTTCCCTCTTTAATCTTCCACCACTGTGCTGTAATCATAATCAGTCTTCTTTGTGTGGTAGATAATCAATTTAAGGACTAATAATCCATGAGGAAATTTGATAACATGATTTCACTCATATTTCTGCTTTTTGAGAAAAGAAAAGAAAATCTAAAAAAGTACATACAGAAAAAAGTGTGGATGTGATTATAGTTATGATTTGGACAGTCGTCCAAGCCTGTGTAGTTGAGAAATACGAAGAATTCAATACTTTTTATAAAAATGTCTTGTTTCAATAAAATGTCATAGTTTGCCTGTTCAATGGGTTTATAATTAAATTAAATGAGATGAGGTAGGAATGTATCAACTGCATTCAGTTCCTGGATGGTAGGCAATACTCCTAGGCAAACCTTTAGAGTATATTTGTTTCCATGGTAGCTAAACTTCTTCAAATTATGCTAGGATATTTAATGGAAGAATACAATGGTTTAAAAATAACATCCCAAGGCAACAATTTTTACTGTATTATCAACTACTTTAGAAATCCACAGCTTAATATGGGGTCAGAATAGAAATCACAGGGGTCACTGGCAATTTTCAGTGATGAGAATCACCTGATATACTGGAAGTCCTAGGTTAAGGCAAAGAGGACATAAAGGTGAGCCATTTGGTTGTTCACATAGGTCCAATCTAGTCAATAGGGTAAGGAGTCACAGTCCAAATCAATTCCTTATAACTGCCAACTTTCAAACCTTAGATTTAGCTCACATTACTTTTCTAGTTATTTTCTTGTTTTTAATTGGAAAATAAAAATTGTATATGTTTGTGACATTCAACATGGCATTTTAAGATACATATACTTTATAGGAAGCAATATCAAGCTAATTAACAGATAGGTTACACAAATATTTATTTAAAATTCACCCTCTGAACAACTTCTAAGCATGGATTATGTGCTTAGTATATGCTTCACAATAGCCATAATGCTGCACAATGTATTGCTTTGTTGAAATTCACTGTCAGGCTTTCCCTAGAGCCTATTGACAGCATCTCACACACTTCTGAGTGAGAAATTCAATTACTCTTTAAACTTTTCAATTTATTCCCCAAAGAAGGGTTTAAACACCCATTAAAAAACTTTTTAATATTTAACCCCTACAAAAGGTTAGACACCTAGAATAATATACCACAGAAAGGGGTGCTCTGATACTCAGAGCGGGAGAAACTGCCAGAGAATCAAGCCTTCCCATGAACTTACTCTAAACAGAAGGGAGGGGGCCTTTCCAAGGTTCCTAATAATACTGAAGGAGACTCTTCCAAGGGAAATACAACTGTCTTGAGTTTCTTTACTGGAGTCTCATTAACCAGGGACCATTAAGCTTATTTTGCAGGAAGGAAGACAGAAATGTCACTATGTCACTATGACTAACACTGTCACACATAATTTATTGTCTCGTCTTCAGCTTCCAAAGACAACCATGGAGACACTGTCTGATTATTGAGCCCATTCAATTTTTCTCAAATCATTTACTATCCCTATATAATTGTCCAAAGACCCTTCTGTCCTCTCCACTGTGAACAGTATTTAACTTTTGATCATCTGGTTCTTCCCTGAGTTTCACATTTTGTCTGACTCTTGTACTGATGCAGATTAATAAATTCATATGCCTTTTCTCTCGTTGATGTGTTTACTGCCAGTTCCTTTCAGCTAGCTTCCAGAGAGCTTAAAGGAAATATCCATCAACCTTAAAATACTTGCCAAATTTATTGGAAACAAACAAACAAACAAACAAACAAACAAATAAATAAATAACAACAGTAATAAATAAATAACACCAATACTAGATTAGGTACTTTGAAGTAAAGATAAGAATAATCAAAGGCTCTCACTCCAATGAAAGTTATAGTCTATAGGTGAAAACAATGTTTGAGAGGATAAATTCAATTAACTATTCAAGGCTATTCATTGTAAGATCTTCAGTCACAGCTGTCCATGTTTAGACTGAAGAAAAGCAATAATTCTTTGTGTGTGTATGTGTGTGTGAGAGTGAGAGAGAGAGAGAATGTGAGATTTTCTGTGTGTGTCGCTGTATCTCTTTCTCTGTGTATCTCTCTTTCTCTGTGTATCTGTGGGTGAGAGTGAGAATATAAGACTCTCTGTGTCTCTGTCTCTGTGTGTGTGAGAGAGAAAGGGAGAGAGAATGTGAGTTTCTGTGTCTTTGTGTGTCTGTATATCTCTGTCTCTGTCTCTGTCTCTGTCTCTGCCTCTCTCTCTCTCTCTCTCTCTCTCTCTCTCTCTCTCTCTCTCTCTCTCTGCATGTGTGTGTTGTAGCTGAAGTATTCTTGTGTCCCACCAAATCTGCAGCCACTCAGACCCAGGTAAACGCACATAGCCTTATATTAATTAAAACTGCCTGACCATTAGCTCAGGCTTACCACTGACTAGCTCCTATACTTAAATTAAGCCATAATTCTTATTTATGTTTAGCTATGTGGCTCGGTACCTTTTTTCAGTTCTGCCTTTACATATTGCTTCCTCTGTTTATGGATGGTGACTCCTGACTCTGCCTTCCTCTTCCCAGAAATCTCCTTGTCTGCTTTATCCCACCTATACTTTCTGCCTGGCTACTGGCCAATCAGTATTAAATCACTGTACAAAAACATTATTCCACAGCAGTGTGTATTAAAATCCACTAGGAATCTCACAAATTACCAATAAGGTAAAGCAAACTACATAAAGAAGATCCACCTACCACTCTTCTGCTTCATGGATGTATGTTGGCAGTTTTGATTGGTTAATGTTTATAAAACATTTTGAAGATGAAACATGCTAAATATTATCTAACAGCATGGTAAATGCAAATTTGTCGAGTCTTATGAAATTTAGTAGAAATTAGGGAATGAAAAACTACTAACAAATATAAAATTCTCAACATAAATTTTGCATGTATACAGAAAGGCCATTTGGGAGAGGGAAGATTTTCTCAAGGACAGAGAATCAAGCCAATCTGTACCCCACCCCTACCTACCTCCTGTCAATACAAGGCTATAGAAATGTTTGATTTAAAGTCTGAAAAATGATGCACTCTGTAACAGCATGTAAAGCCAGGTTTTTATTAAACCTGGATGATGACTATACAAAAAATGCAAATCACAGTAAACAAACAACAGCACATTCAACCCTGCTCTTTTCTCAGTGGAGCAATTAGGATGCACCTTACTTTGGCAGGTGAGGGTAGTTCCTAGCACCGGGCAATTTCACCTGTCCTTCACTTGTGAAACTAAAGAATATTAAAATCATTTTGATTCACCCCATAAGTACAAATAATCCAAATTTCTCCCGTTACTGTTTTTGAATTACATTTTGAAAATACTTACACTCTTCCCTATTGATCTTAGTTATGGGCAGCCTAAGAGTCTTGCCTGACTTGATTACATTTTGTACAAAGGGAAAAGGACATACACCACCACATTTCTGTCCAGATTGTCTATCAGAAGGAAGGTTTGGATGTAATATCTTGAACCTCATCGCTTTGTCAACTACATGTAATATATAAACTAGCCATCCAATTTAAGAGCCAGAATTATGGCCTCAATTCCAGCCTAAGTTTCCAATTAGGTCAGGATGTGAGCCCAAGTTCACTAAGTTTATCAATCATTGACAAAAAAGAAAAAAAAAGGTGTCTAAGGAACAGTCTTCCTAAAAGATTATTGGGAGGACAACAAGGCACAGAAAATGAAACTGAATTGCAAACATAAAGAGTAGAGGAACTAGAGGGCAGGATGGAGAAAATGCAAAGTCAAATGCACTCAGACAAGACAAGAGCTTGCATGGCAAAACATATTAAAGAGAACTCAAAGTCACCCTTTCAACTGCTTTGACAGTAAATGTTTCAGCCGCTAAAAGGGAAAGCAGAGCTTTGGATGTCATTGTCATCTATAACCTCACTTTGTATTAGGAGGACTTACAGGATTTCTTCATTTCAAAGCAGGCCTGAGAAGGCCTCACCTCTGTGAATTATGTTAAGTAAATATGGCGTAATGAATAAACTACAGATATCATTACAGTGTCTGATCTCTAACAAATTAGGTTTTTAAGGCTCAGTGATTTTTAATTTATCAAGCAATCAGGTTCCCGTGACAAAATAAATGGAAATTACAGCAATTTCATATTACTGATACCTTGAAAACTTAGCAGATAAGTGAACTTTCACGGGGATGTTTTGTTTTATTTATGAAGAGTAGAATGCATAGGATAATCAGCTTTTCCATTTTTTAAAGCATCGAGTTCCGAAGATCAAATGAATGTAAATGGGACTTAAACATGCTGCAAGCTCTACAAATATTAGGTTTTATAAGGTGCACAGAATGACGGAACTCCTTTGGAAAACGAGAAAATATTGATTTGAATTTAAAAACCAGCCATAATTGGAATAATAACCTCCATTCATCCTTACATTCTAATCAGAGAACTTTTTCCAGCCTATCCCATCAACTTAAAATAACTTAAAAAGATACACGTTCATACACTGAGAGTATGAAGGCAAGGGAGATGTTTCTTACCCCGCATCACCAACCTGTGTCTGTTTATTCATCAGTTTGGCAGTGGAAATAGGTTACAGATTAAGACAGTTCCTTTCATGCAAGTGCATATTCCTTAAGGATATTCAGCCATGGGTGCTAGAGAGATGGCTTAGCAGTGAAGGGCACTTGATGCCCTTGTGAGGATCATGTTTCCGTTCTTAGTCCAAAGATCTTGGCTCACAACCGCCTACAACTTCAGTCCTAGGAGATCTAGCTTCCTCTTCTAACGTTCATGGTGCTTTTATACTCATGTAGACAAAGCACTTGTAAATATACTATTAATTAAAACTATTTTAAAGTTTTTTTTTTAAAGACTATGTGCTGTGGGATATTGGTCTGTATGCTGTGAATATGTGTTGGCCTGATTTGGTTGATAAATAAAACACTGATTGGCCAGAAGCCAGGCAGGAAGTATAGGCAGGGTGAGCAGACAAGGAGAATTCTGGGAAGAGGAAGGCTGAGTCAGGAGACGCCATCCTGCCGTCCAGGGAGCAGCATGTAATGGCACACAGGGAAAACCACGGAAAACATGGCGACATATGGATTAACAAAAATGGGCTGAGTTTAAGTGTAAGAGCTAGTCAGTAGGAAGCCTGAGCTAATGACTGAGCAGTTTTAAATAACATAAGCCTCTGTGTGTTTACTTGGGTCTGAGCAGCTACAGACCTGGTGGGACACAGGAAAATTTTCAGCTACAACTGTTGCCGGAGAATTTCTCTCCAGCTCCCAAGTCCCGCCAGTCCCTGGTTCCCTGACCGAACCCATTCATAAAATAAACACACAGACGCTTACATTATTTAAACTGCTTGGCCATTAGCTCAGGCCTATCATTGTCTAGCTCTTACTCTTATATTTAGCCCATTTCTATTAATCTCTACTTTGCCACGTGGCTCGTGGCTTACCGGTACTTTACATCTTCCTTCTCCTCGCCGCGGCTCCAGCCCGTCTCTCTATCCTTCCTTCCTCCTCAATTTTCCTCTCTGTTAGTCTCGCCTATACTTCCTGTCTGGCTATTGGCCAATCAGTGTTTATTGACATATAGCGATATCCACAGCATACAACTATGCAGCCATGGAATGAATGAATGAATGAATCATTTCACAGAAGTGGCTGTCTCCTGTATAATTCTTTGCACACCTCCTCGTTGCTCTCAAGAACTATAAATGATCATCAACACTCTATGGAAGTTACAGAATAAGACAGAATCCTGTTATTCTATGTCTTTGTTGATATGCATTTTTTCATAGAAGCCAAAAAATTATGAATGTTAGCTATGTATATTTAAAATATGTCCTTGGTTGTTATGCTTTATGTGATTTAATTTGCTTTTGGAGGTTATATTGGAGACAGAATGTGGTGGTCCACATCTCTAATCCCAGCACTTGATAGATGAAGTCAGGGATTTCAGGAGTTCAGCTTTACATTAACTTCAAAGCCAGCCAGGGCTATGATAGACCTTAACCTAATAAATACGAAGATGATAGACAAACAGATAGAGCTAGATAGCTATTTACTTACTATAATTTTCCCTCTCCCAAATTCCCCGCCCCTGCCTCCTACTCACCAATTTCATGTACTTTTTTGAAAACGAAACCAAACCAAAAACAACAAAAAAAGTACAAAATATTCTCCAAACAGAACATGGAGTCAGTTTTGCTCTGGCAACTACTCCTAAGCATAAGGCCTACTCTGGAATATGTTTGATAATCCCAGTATCACTTCAGTGAAGAATATTTAATTTTCCTCTCCCAGAAGCCAATGATTGCAAATAGCTTCTTGGTTAGAGGTAGACCTTGGTGGCCACTTTCCCTTCTACTTTCTGAGCTTCTGTCTGACTGAAACTTGTGCAGGTCTCATGTGTGCTGCCACAGTTGCTGTGAGTTCATGTGGGAATCAGCCCTGTTGTGTCTGAAAGATGTTGTTTCCGTGCAGTTGTTCACTGCTTCTGGCTCTGACAATCTTTATACCTCCTTGTCCTAATGAGGGTTACTATTGCTGTGATCAACCCTATGACAAAAGACCCTTGGGGAGGAATGGGCTTATTTGGCTTACATTTCCAGATCACTGTTCATCATCAAAGTATTGAGGATAGGAACTCAAACAGGGCAGGAACCTGGAGATAGGAGCTGAGGCAGAGGCCCTGGAGGGATGCTGCTTACTGACTTTCTCCTTGTGGCTTTTTCAGTCTGCATTCTTATAGAACCCAGTATCACCAGCCTACGGATGGCACCATCCACAATGGGTTGGGCTCTCCCCATCAATTACAGGTTAAAAAATGCCTTACAGGCCTGCCTACAACCCGATCTTAGGTAGGTATTTTCTCAACTGAGGTTCCCTCTTCTCAGATGACATTAGCTTGTGTCAAGTTGACATAAAACTATCCAGCACAATTTGACCCCTTGTCAACTTGACATACAAACACATCACCATTAAGCCATAATCTTTCTTTTGTTATTAATCCTGAAGAGCTCACATTAAAAATATAAATAATTTCAAAAATCCAACAGTCTTTACAAATTCAAACACATTAAAAATTCAGTCTCTTTAAACTAGCCAATTTCTTCAAATCCAAAGTCTTTTAAAACTTAAAATCTCTCAAATGTGGGCTCCTATAAAATAAAATATAAATTAAATACTTTCTGACTTCAAGAGGGAAGAAAAAGCACAGGGACAAATAGCCAAACGAATGGAAACACATGAACTATGAACCAATGGCTGAGGAACCCCCAACTGGATCAGGCCCTCTGGATAAGTGAGACAGTTGATTAGCTTGATCTGTTTGAGAGGCATCCAGGCAGTGGGACCGGGACCTGTCCTCGATGCATGTGCTGGCTGTTTGGAACCTGGGGCTTATACAGGGACACTTGACTCAGCCTGGGAAGAGGGGACTGGACCTGCCTGGACTAAATCTACCAAGTTGAACTCAATCCTTAGGGGAGTCCTTGCCATGGAGGAGATGGGAATCTGGGGTGGGCTGGGGGGAGATGGGGCGGGGAAGGGAGGGGGGAGAACAAGGGAATCCATGGCTGAAATGTAAAATTAAATTAAATTATAAAATAAA
>CABHPR010147141.1:9271-21122 GCA_902168415.1 Peromyscus melanophrys
GTGTGTGTGTGTGTGTGTGTGTGTGTGTGTGTGTGTGTGTGTGTGTGTGTGTGTTTACGCATGCGTGTGCACACTCACCTATAAGTGTAGGGGCATGTGGAAGACATAGGAATGCATTAGATCTCCATAGCTGGAGTCACAGGCAATTGTGAGTAGCCCGAAACTCACAATTAGTAGTTAGAAACTGAACCTGGTCTTCTACAAGAGCAGTTCATACTGTTGACTGCTGAACCATCTCCGGACCCCTATTCCTTATTTTTAATATTCCTGAATTTATTTTCAGAGGACTTTACTTAGGGTTTTCATGAGAATTTGTACAGTAATTTATTCTTATATGTCTCTTTTCTATTTCACACTAAGCTTGTCTTATAGAATGTATTTGTAAGAGCCTCCATTTTTCCTATTCTCTGAAAGAGATTCTGTTGTACTGTTTCTGAAAACACAAGAAAAGCTCTGTGGTCCATGCATGGTTGTGCCTCCCTCTCCTACCCTTGCTTCTTAGTTTTGGTCAACTTGACACAAACTAGAGTTACCTGAGAACAGAGAAACTCAGATGAAGAATTTCCTCCATTGGATTGGCCTGTGGACATGTCTGTGGAGTACATCTATTCACCCCCGATCAGGAATTAACAATAGACCAAAGTGTCAGTTACATCTAAGTCCAGTTTAGTGAGCCCGTGTATTGGAACCACCTGGGGGAAGGGTTGTTTACAGGAGAAGGTACAGCTCCAAGGCAGCTAGCTGTGTCCCTCACCATGGGTGTCACTCCTGAATGCTGCAACCCTGGAGCTCTCTGCCGGACTTGAGGGCAGATGTTACAGGTGAGTCTCTTCCCTCAGCAGATGTCTACTGTTTATATAACATCAGTCTTATAAATTTCCACTGTCTCACACTGTGACGTTTGTTTACTTCCTGTCTTAAGTGTCCTGGAGAGAAAACTTGAAGGGGAGAAAATTGCGACAGGACAAAGTGTGATAGGCTGGAAACAGAGCAGTGTGGGAGAGAGGGTGACATCTCACAGTGGATCAGAGCTGACAAACGCCAGCTCAGCATGAGGTCTGATGGCACCATTGCTGGTGTAGACCATTGGCACCACGGCATGAGAATGACAGCACATCCCGGTCTTTCTCTCCCAAGGCATGACACCATGGGATTGTGAAACAGACATCAACCAGAACCGTGGGGGTAGAGTTAATGCACAGACCTTAACAGTGCTCTTCAAACCTAAAGATGAGACGCACCAGAGAAATGCTCACTTGTACTGTTGTATGAAGAGAAAGATGAACTACATATGATGTGGTGGTCTGTCGAGCCGGGATCCTGGGACAGAAACAAAGAGACTCACTAGTGTGTGGCTTTTAAAATCGTAGCCCACGACGACTGCTCATTAGCATTCTGTTATAAAGCATGACATCCATGGTGGGAGAAAACAGGTACAGCCAGCGTGGGGAATTTGCTGTAGTGCCCTCACAACTTTTCTGTGAAAGGTGATTCTACAGTAAAGAAAACTTTATATTTCAAAACTCTGCTTTCTCCTACCTTTTGAAGGGAAACTAGCTAAGACAATGTCCATTTTCCTTAGTCCTGGCACACATAGCCAGGAGCACATAACTGTGTAGTTGATGACAGACTACACTGAACGTCTCATGACACGTTGACCCAGAACTTTGCTAGTCAGCAAGTCTGAATAAGCTGAATCCATACACATGAGATGATACCAAACCAAACAAGACATCTGTACTCTGAACTTAATTACTATTTCAATGAATATCCTCCATCTCCTTTGGTATGTAAGAAATTTGATAAGACTTTATCAATAATTTATTGATAATTAATTTGTAATTAATAATAATTTATTAAAATATAGGGGCTAGGTTGATGGGTTAGAGGTTAAGAGTGCATGCTGCCCTTACAGAGCTCCTAGGTTCAGTTCCCAGCAGGCCTATCAGGCAGGTTACAACTGCCTCTAACTCCAGCTGCCATGGCCTCCATAGGCATCTGCACTCACATGCACGTACCTCCACACAGACATGCATGCACACACACATGAATAAAAACTAAGTTGAAATGACACATTTACAAAGATTTACAAACGAGTCAGACTTCATGTCATCATGAGACAACCTAATTGTCATTTCAGAGTGTGACTCCTTGTGTAGAGTAGCTGCAAAAACCTTTTAAAAGCCATCTGTTTTGTCTGTGAGGATGTTTATGTATTCCAACAGCACAATTTAACCAGAGTGGTTTTGCATCTGCTTCTGAAAACTTCATTGCGGCAGCCAGGTGTGTTGGAGCATGCCTGTAATCCCATAGGGAGGCTGAGGCCGGAGGGAAGACCTGCCTTTGAGACTGCTATTCTGTAGAAAGGGCATCAGCATAGAGAAAAAGTCCAGAGAGAGAGAGAGAAATCCCTGTCCTCTTCTCTCATAGGCCAGGACTTGTCTCCTTCCCAAACTCCCCAGCTCATTGGCTTAGGACACAAAGCTTTGTCTATGAATAATTTGGGGCTTTGAGACTCCCCCTTTCTGACAGTAGCCTCAGTCATGTAGCAGGCTGCCTGTAACTCTCCAATTCTCAAAGTTCTGGGACAAGCAGGCACCAGCCACCAGCTAGGGCGGGGAGGGGGCTAGTGCCTCCTGCTTGTCTGTGACTCTGAGGAGTTCTAAGTGTACCTCATCCTACAGCAGACAATCACAAGCCATTCCTCACACCTGGGCTACATAGAAAGGCCTTTGTTCAATAAGTAAATAAAATCAATAAATAAAACAAATTGCTTTTAATTAAGTACTCCTCTATGGTCACCAAGATGACAATTTTGTAAGTGGAAGCTACAACAGCAGTGTCTACAGTCTGACCCCTTACTTTTTCATCATGTTCGGACACAATATTCTCCAGTTAGGCTTTAATCGAGTTCAAAATTTTCAAAAATCATTTTAAGAAAAATGACATGAACATTTAAATTTAAGATCAACATGCTAAATAAAAAATATGCTTTGTTTTAGGATACTAAAACTGAAGATCTGTAATGTTACTGTTATGTACAAAATGAAAGGCAACGTAGACAACCTCATTTCTGTTGCTAGGTCTGTGGTTACAGTCGGGATTCTCTGGGCCCCCGTGCCATTTTGTGTCTTTATGGTTTAAGTTAAGATGTCACCTAGTGAAATTTCCAGTCATGAGAATAACACAATTGATTTAATACGAGTCACTGAGAAAACGAGTCACTGAGAAAACCAACTCACCAATTTCAACATAGCATTAATTTTTAAAATCCCAGATCATCTCTTTATGAACATAGGATATCACTTCATCTTCTGTCAGACACTTAAATAATTTACTAAAGGTCAAACTGGGTGGGTAAGTTGTGGGGGGGGGGGGGGAGGTGTAGGTGTGAGCGTGCATGTGCATGCATTCTCCCGTCTAGAAAAAGAATCCTAAAAAAAAAAAGTCCCCTGAGAATCCTAAATATAAAGATGTTAGCATGTTAGGACTCCAAGCAATATAATTTAATGTTTGTGATGAACACTCATTGCTGAGTTCTAACCATCAAAATTTCTGAAAAAGAAAATAGACGTTATAATAGGACAGTCTCCTTTCTTGGCATAGGTTATCCAAAGAGTGGCGTAAGAAATTATGCAGCTCGTAACAACTTATATCAGAAATAGAAATAACCCTGATTCAAAAATACCTTACAGACCCATCAATCAATCAAACAAGGTACTAGTAAGAAAAAGACCTAAATGCCTTAGTCATGACACAGAGGCCTATTTTCAGGGTGGGCACTGCAGACAAGTACTGTGTGTAGCTACCATCAGGCCTCCTGACAGGCTGTGCACCTGCGGGAGAGGATGGTGATGAGCCACACAGACACTGCAGCCTGGATCTCCAGCAAGAGGTGCAGGTGAACAGGGTCAATTTTAGACAACCACAGTCATCCACGGAGCCTCGGGGTAGACAGGACACACAACTGTACCCTAAGTAAACATGTAGTTCAAGGTCCACATCTTATGGCTGGACTTGGAAACAAAATAGTGCATTCCATGGCCACTGGTGAGATAAGGGGAAGAGAATATGAAGTGAAGAGCTTAAAATACAAAACTAACTGCTGGAGTCTTGCATTTATACAAGGGCCTGTCACCTCTGTGTCCTCCTCAGAAGATACTGTGTGCTTCCTGCTAAAATATGAATGCCCATTTCAGCCCTGAGGGAACACTGGTATAACATGCTGAATTGCCTCAGCTTGGAGCCCTGTTGACAGGCTTTGGGGAGTTTAATTTGGCAGGAAAGTACCTTTCTAGCATGGATAAAGCCCTGGGTTTAATCCTCAATATTCATGAATAAACAAATAAGTATATGCATTTAAATACAAAGGCCCCCGTCAATATGTCATCATACAGGTGTACCTTAAACAGGATGGAAGGCTTCATGTGAGTTGGTCCACTGCATTTTTTTGGGATAATTTTTGCAAAGATGAGGGGCAATTAAATCTCTCTCCTATAGAGCAAAGGGATCTCTTTGAAGACACATGGATTCTGACATCAAACATCAGGTCACACCGGCACCCACAAGGCGACAAGGCATTATGATAGAAAGTAGTGGCATGGCTGGACAGTTTGTACCTGCAATCCAGGCAGTTTGGGAGGAACGAGGGTGGATGAGAACCAAAGTTCCCTTTAGCTCTCTGGAAGAATGGGGCGCTGATCGGTCGCAATGTGGTGCCATCCATTTTCATGGGCCTCTCTGGGAGCTCTGAGGGCTGTAGAACCAATTTGGACCTTTCTCTCCAGACATCCTGAGGTGATGGTGAATACGCTTCATTGTAAGCCACAGACTTATTTCTGTTGACCATTGACCGTATGAGTATTACCGCATGAGTAAATGCACATATGTTTTCATTTTGTGTACATGTATGTTTTGTGTACATATGGAAACATGGATCATTTTCAGTCTCTTAGTTGATAGTGTCTAGAGACAACAGCATCCCAGCAGGAATGAGCATGCCCCGGGCCAAGTCCTGAGGTCTAACATCACTCTTCAATGACCACAGTCATGTGTCCTGTGGAATCTGGTGACTGAGGCTGGAGGAGAACAAGGGTAATGATGCCAGCAAGGAGGGAAACGCTTAAAAGAACCACATCAAGACACCCACCTGTCAATCATGGGGCTCCTACCAAGGGAATCACAGGGACCACCAATGTAAACAGCCCCAATGGACAAACCAGGAGCCATTTGAGTAACCTAAAAACAGAGTGTGCCTTTTGGGTTTTTGTTTGTTTACTTATTTGTTTTGTGTAACCTAAAACCAGAGCGTGTTTGGGACATAACAGTAAACTTAAGATATATATTGCTTTATCTAGTTTTATATAAATAATGATTGAATAAATAATGAGAGAGAGAAATCTTTGTATTACAGGGAACCTTTTCACCTATATTCCAATCCAGGAAGCTTAGAATTCCTCACTGCATCAGGGCAGACAGGAGTATGAGCACTCTCTGTATTACCTTGGGCGTTTTTGTTGTAGGTCCTCGATTGTCCGAATAAGCTGCTTCTAAAGAAACAAGTTTATAGGGGCCTTCCCGGGTCTTGCGCTCTACCCTCCCTCGGGAAGCTGGAAAGAGCAGGTCAGGTCAGGCAGGCACAAATGAAGTTTCTCTCCTCTTTGTTCTCTAGTGACAAAGAGGCGACTGCTCTGTCCAGGTACTGGTGTCTGAAGGGAGCATCTGGCTTCAATGTACTGAGCTGGGATGGGAGAACACCCAAGGGGCAGGAGGCAGAGGAGGAATCCTGCCAGGAGCCAGGCCCCAGCTCCTTGACGGATGATACTAAATTACTGTCCATCCAGAATGAAATAGAACAGAGGTTTACTCTAAAGTGAGGCTTGTTTTTAATATCATCTTTGGCTACTCGAAAGTACACAGAGATGTCACGGGGACGGTCATAAAAATACAGCAGAAGTGAAGACATATCATCTTTTGACCACAAACAATGACCATTTGGGAAATTTCAAGTTGTCCCTGTCAAGGGCTAACACCACCATCTGCAGAGGCTGTGGGCAACCCAGGGCTAAATAAACCTGGATGTGGAATCTCTCTGAGTCAGGGTCACTGCCCACTGAGCCACTCCAGAGGCTAAACAAGGTCGAGGAGCAGCTGCAGGGGATGAATCACGGGCTCCATCCTCACTGCATCAAGCTCCCGCCTGCTCTCCAGTTTCTTCCTGGTGTCTGCCTCCTCATATCAGGCTACCTCCTTTTGCACCCCTGGCCTGACTCCTTTCAGGACCCAGTCTGTGCATACTGGATACACAGTGCTTAGCTGCATGTGTATGTGTGCATTTATGATTGTGTTGCAGTAGTAGAAAAGTAAGACAATTGCATAGAGAATAAGAGGGAGATAAACCCTTTCTTATTATAGAGACTGGTCATCCACACCACCCCCAGTCATACTCTCTGGGCTCCATTATGTACATCTCAGGTCCTTTTCTACACAACAGATTCTGAAGGGCTCTCCGTGTCCACTTTACTTACCCTTGTCGGGTCCTAGCTGGTGACTACACTTTTCTCTGTAGCTGAGACCTCCTCTCTAGGCTCAGAATGCTCACTCATGAGCTCAGTGTAGACTTTCCCTCTGCGAGCAATCCTAGTCTGTCTAGCCTGACACATTCCAAATCCCCCAGGACACTCCCTCCAGTGTGGCTGCCTTCTAGGGATCGCTCATCCTCTCAGCTTCCACACACACCTTACAGGAAGTCTGGCCATCATAGCTCCCCCAAATGCACCCAGCGCTGGAATCTGAGACAGTATACTGTTCTCCGGTCTGCTCTTTCTTGCCCCACACTCTGTCTCCATTCAAGGTTAACACATCGAACACAGTCAAGCTGTTCCGGATTAAATATCATCATACTTGATTCAGACTCTGTTATAAATTTCTCCTGCCTGAGGGATTTGCATATGTTCTGCTTTCTGCCTGCTTCCTCATTATGCAGCTCTTCCTGACACCCCCATAGGCTCCAGGCATCACTTTCATGGCTCTGCACCTAAGAATGACACATTTTAAGCCTGTCTTGCATGGGTTGTTACTTTACCTGTTTATGTATGTCCCCCTTAGCTAAACTGTGTCCTCTATGTGACTGGGCTCATATTTTTTATGTTGTTAAGCCATGCCTTGCCTCCATCTCACTTGCTTGGCTGAATCTTAATACATGTTTGTCATAAAACTACACAGGATGTAGGTACATGGATGGATGTCTTACTCATGGGAAAGGTCCTAAGAAATTCAGCAGCAGCCAACAGAGTTACAGAAGTACCCAAATCAGTTGGCTGGCTACACGATTAACTATCCAAACACGATCAAAACAATTCATGCACCAAATTGACCAAAGTTAAGAGCTTCAGGTACAAATGTAAAGAAAAAATGTACAGTCCATCTGGAGAAAGGTCACAACTAAGCCAAAGTAAAAAAAAAAAAGTAAATTGTCACTAGAAAAAATTACTACATGTATGATGGGAAAACTTGAAATATTTTCAGCATGTCAGTTTTCTATAAGCCAGTATTTACTTCATCTATGTACAAACATATTTTCAGGAAGACAATTTGGGGCAATGACAAGACTTAAAAATGTATATATAAAGTAGACGTTTTTTGAAAAAAGAATTCTGGAAAAGGACAGTCATATAGGAACTGAGTCTAACTGTCTATTAATGTGGATTGCTCGCTCTGTAGTAAGGAGAATAATTGGTCAGATTTGTATTGCTGTGCCAACATGCCAGAGGAACCTACTTTGTAATGAAAATCGCTGATTTGGAGTAATTGCTTCAGCATTTCAGGCTGAGGTCACATGGCCTGTCACCCTGAGCTTCCTCAGCCCAGTATACCATGCAAGGGACCACATGGCAGAAAAGGCCTGTTCCCCTGATGGCACCCAAGAAGCAAGGAGAGAGAAAGAGGAAAAATAAGGCCAGCGTCCCAAAGCCCCTTCCTAGGGAATGAGCACAGTGACTTGGATCCTTCCACTAGACACCATTCTCAAAAGGTTCTGCCAGCTCTCCACATGTACCACAGGCTATCCCTCATGATCTCAGCATAGAAGCCCTGGGGGATGTTTAAAATCCAAACTGTTTCAGGGTAGCAGTACAAACCCATCAGCATGCTGTCTGCAAAAACAGACTGAGACATTCAAAGGCATTAAGTAGAGGAAACACTTGGCATTTTGTCTCTTCAGAATAACGGTCTCTGAGGAAGTAACGAGTACAATGTACAGAGTGTGCGATGAAAATTGTGTAACCCTCTGTCCTGTGCATCAGCCATTGTACTTTCTCTTCAGGCAGTAACACCAGGTTGTGTGACTCTGCCATAGCTGTCCCGCTGAGCACTGTTGTGCTTGTACAAATGATAGCAAGCCTACCCAGCACCTCAGTGTGTGCTTTGCTTTCTCTTTTATTTAACGCTGTTTCTGAGAAGCCAACCCCTGTCTGGATAGTTCACAAACTCTGCGGAGCATCCCACTGAGTGAATGATTCACCAGCAGCCCAGCTCGCTTCTTCTTAATGCATCTGTGCACTGCTGTGGCTGTTCCACTACGCATACCTACTCTCCATGAACAACATTGCTGTGAGCAGAATCCTAGGCATATAGGCACCACTGCCTTAAAAGACACCGGGATTATAACTTAGATGGTAAGTATTTCTCACAAAAAGTTCATGGTGGAAAGGCTTGCCTCTCAGCTGGTGTGTCAGGGTTCATATGGTCTGAAGTTCCTTTCTCAGGCACAAACCCTGACCAAAATATAGCTATGTGACTTCAGAAAGCTAAAGACATGAAATAATGGCTAAGGAGAAATGTCCTCCTGCTGTGGGATGTTCTGTATGCTAAATGTGTTGCTCTGATTGGTTAATAAATAAAACACTGATTGGCCAGCAGCCAGGCAGGAAGTATAGGTGGGACAAGGAGGGAGGAGAATTCTGGGAAGTGGAAGGCTGAGTCCAAGAGACGCTGCCAGCTGCTGCCATGGCAAGCGAGATGTAAGGTACCAGTAAGCCACGAGCCACATGGCAACTTATAGATTAATAGAAATGGGTTAATTTAAGATATAAGAACAGCTAGCAAGAAGCCTGCCATGGCCATACAGTTTGTAAGCAATATAAGTCTCTGTGTGTTTACTTGGTTGAGTCTGAGCTGCTATGGGACTGGCACGTAAGAGAGATTTGTCCTGACTGTGGGCCAGGCAGGAAAACTCTAGCTACATCCTCCAGAGAAAAGAAGATCACAAAGACATGCAAGTGTGGAAGAAGAAACTCAGATAAAGAGGTCAAAAAGTCTGCTTGAGCCAGTGGTTTTCAACCTTCTTAATGCTGTGACCCTTTAATACAGTTCTTCATGTTGTGCTGATCCCCAACCATAATTTTTTTTCCTTACTACTTCCTAACTATAGCTTTACTACTGTTATGAATTATAATGTAAACATCTGTGTTTTCCGATGGTCTCAGGAGACCCTTGTGAAAGGGTCGTTCAACCCCCAAAAGAGGTCATGACCCATAGGTTGGGAACCCTTGGCTTAAGCATTGCTTGGAAGACCGTCTTTAGTAGCTGGCTAACTGATATATAAATAGCAGTGGCAAAAAAGAAAAATTCCTCATTCCTGAAGTGAACCCAGAGTCCTGTGTCTCTGTCTGCCATTGCCTTCCTTTCCAGGTCCCCTGAGTTGCCCACAGTTGTGATGGCGGCGGCAGTGCTGGTACAGTGAGGGCGATCACATTTCATATCCTGAGTGTCATCCACTTGTCAATGGATTCATCCACAAACAAGTCAAGAGCTCAATGGACTATTAAGAGCTCCAGATTTGGAGGATGTGGGTCCCAGCAGCCAGGCTTTGGAGCCAGAGCTCACCCCTTGCCCCCCTCTCCTCCTTCCCTCCCTCTCCAGCGAAGGTCAGCTACTTCGCTCCATCCCACTGCAGGCCCAGAAGCAATGGAAGCAGTCAATCGTGGACTGAAACCTCTGAGCCATGAGCAAAAGTACCCCTTTACTCCTCTAGGTTACTTTTCTAGGAGATTTTTGTCATCGTAATGAGGAGCTAACATGCACCACAAATGCACAAATGTGTGTGTGTGTGTGTGTGTGTGTGTGTGTGTGTGTGTGTGTACTTTTACACATGGTGTATAATACAGTGCTGTACATATCATCTCACCAGTTTTCATGGGGAATTGATCACAGGATGCAAGCAAATGGTAAACCTGTGGAAGTCCCTTACTTAAAATGGCATAAGATTTGAATATGACCTATACCCAACTGCCTACCTACTTTAATTCTTTCTCAATTACTTACGCTGTGTAGTGAAGTGCACACATTGTATCAATAGTTGGCATTATTTGAGGAATCCTAAGCAGAAAACAGTCTGTGTGTGTTCAATATTGGTGCAACTGTTTGTCTAGACATCTTATCTATTTGGTGAACTCTGAAGACGCAGAACCCATGTATGTATTCCTAAAGGAAATAATTTGGTAATGTTTTGCTTAATATATATTAATAAATATTACCAAATTATGCTCAACAGAGATTTCTATTCCTAATCATTATGTTGGAGAGCCTCTGCTTTCCCACGTGGCAGAACTACTGGTGAACCTTCTCACTTTTGCTCACCTGATGGGCTAAGAAGTGATACCATTTCAGTTAGGAACCATTTCTCCCAGTATGAGGGAGAGTATGCACATGCTCCAATCTTCAGCCGTGTTTGTACTTGCCTCATACACAAACTTGTGTTTTTATACATTTAGAAGTCTTAGTCCACTGTTTATGGCTTCCAAGTGCTCTCCTGATTCTCTCTTTGGTCTTTCCACATGGCACTATTTTAAAGTGGGGGAACATTAATATTAACCTTCAATAAACTAATCAGACTTCTCTCTCTGGATTTGTATTTCATATTTTTCCCAGTTTCAAGAGGGACAAAAAGATGTAATAATTTCCCTCACCTACTCTAAGGGCCGCAGCCAACACCACACTACTACAAAAGATGAGTGTATCAGTAAGGTATGAAACAGCATGTTAATTTAAGTTTCTATGTTTCCCTCCCCACACACTCACCCATTTTTACATTTGGGGTCTTATTGAAGTGTTGGTCCCCGGTTGATATCCAGCCCTGGTGGAACCTTTAAGGAATGGGGCCCAGGAGAAGGAAGCGAGGTCGTTGAGTCTGAGCCCTTGAAGGCTACACTGGGACTCTGCCTCCTCCCCCTCTTCTTTGCTGTCTGCTCACCGTGAGGAAAGCATGTTCTCTGCCATATGCTTCCACCATGATGTAACACCTCCCCGATGGACTGAAAACAATGGGTCCCATAGACTAAAGCCTTTGAAAGCACGAAGCAGAACAAACTTTTCTTTCTTTAAGTTCTTTTTCTCAAGCATTTTGTCACAGTGGTGGAAACTCTTCTACACGCCATCCACACACCTGCTCATGTATGTAAAAGGAGAGATGTCTTTCCATGACATTGTAATGGCTTCACTAACCTACTCTTCTTCCCTTAGTAAACTTCATTTCAGACAACTACACCTTGTCCATTCAAGCCTATTTTGGGAGAAGCTAACTCCAAGGGTCAGTGGTTGATTAAGTTAATAACCAGTGTGCTCTCCTGATCTGGGTACAAGTGTTAGTTCGTAAATGGATGAGCTATTCTTTCCAGGAAGTGGGAGAGAAGAATGTTGGCTAAAACTAGACTAGCAATGAGGGAGTAACCATCCAATATCTGATTTGACTTTAGACCCTCTTTAAGAGATGGAACCCATACTAAACTCTTCTTGGGTGACCAAAAACCTGAGACTAGACAACCCAGGGACCTGGGAGAAAAATAAATACTGC
>CABHPR010147142.1:3400-22007 GCA_902168415.1 Peromyscus melanophrys
TCTTTCTTTCTTTCTTTCTTTCTTTCTTTCTTTCTTTCTTTCTTTCTCTCTCTCTCTCTCTCTCTTTTATTTTTCGAGACAGGTTTTCTCTATGTAGACCTGTAGCCTGGAACTCAACTCTGTAGACCAGGCTGGCCTCAAATGCAGAGATCTGCCTCCCGGGAGTACTGGGATTAAAGGTGTGCACCACCATCACCCAGCCTGAGGGACCTTTCAACACATCCTCAAGTCATCTGAGGAGGAATGCTTTAATTGAAGGATTACTTTGATCAGAATGGCCTGAGGGCATGCCTATGGGGGATTGTCTTGATTTTATTGTTTTGGTTTGTTTTTGTTTTTGTTTTTTTCAAGACAGGGTCTCACTGTGTAGCCCTGGCTGTCCTGGTACTCTGTAGATCAGGCTGGCCTCAAACTCACAGAGATCTGCCCGCCTCTCCTGAGTGCTGGGATCAAAGGCATGCGCCACCACACCTGGCCACTTATTTCCCTCCCTGGACCTGAAGTTCACCAGCTGAGTAGACTGGGTGGCCAGTGAGCTCTAGGAACCCTCCAGTCTCTCCCTGCCAGGCACCAGGATTACAGGTATAGGCAATGAAACCCAGCTCCTTACGTGGGTGCCAGGGACTAAACTCAGCTCCCCATGCAGGCCCATGCAGCAAGCACTTCGCTGACCCAGCCACCTCCCCAACCCCCCTCCCCAACCCCCCTCCCCGACCCTGACCCCCACATCTGTTCTCTGTAATTATCACAGCGGCCCTGTGAGGGGGCTGTTGTCAGCCCCAGCTCTGAGGAGCCAGGATCCCAGATATCAAGACCTCACAGCGGCCATATGTCAGCAAAGGTAGGAGGCATGGTGTCTCTCCACATTTTCCTGTTTCTGAAACTGGGGTGTGGGCTAGGAAGACGGCTCAGTGGATACAGTGCTGCCTGCACAAGTGTAAGGAATCTACCCGAGTTCGAATCCCCAGAACTCACATAAAAGCCAGATGTACAAAGTGAGCTGTGGTAATCCTAGCACTCCCACAGGCTGATGGGAGGTCCAGAAACCCCAGCAGCTCACAGGCCAGCTGGCCTGGTGACACAGCAGAGTAACAGAGACCCCATCTCTAGTAAGATGGAAGGTAAAGAGCTACAAACATCGGAGGCTGTCCTCAGACTGCCATATGTGCACTGTGGCATACAAATGCCCACATGCACACACATGAAAGCACAGAGAGAGGGAGAGGGAGAGAGGGAGGGAGGGAGGGGAAGAAAGGGAGAGGGGGAGAGAGGGAGGGAGGGAGAGAGGCTGAGCTGATTCTAATCAACAGCTTGCCATAGCTCATTTAGACACATTCTCCCTCCTTTTTCTCTTCGGAGTTCTGGGTTCTGAACCAGCTTCAACGTGCAGGGCTGAAGTAGCTCCACCACTGAGCTACACAGCCTTATTTTGAGACAGTTGATCATACTCTATCCCACGTAGGTCTTAAAGGTGATCTTCCTGCCTCAGCTCTGAATAGCTGGGATTACAAGTCTATGCCACCAAACATGGCTGCATTTTTGAGACAGGGTCTCACTACGTAGCCCTGGCTGGCCTGGAATCCACTATGTAGACCACGCTGATGCTGACCACATAGATTTGCCTGCCTGCCAAGTGCTGGGATTAAAGGCATGCCCAGCATAATGGTATATCTCAAAGCAGGGCTTCTTAACTTTGATGGGTGTCAAGTGTCTTAACAGTCTCTTTACAGTTCACCTTTACCACTCAGAACTTTTGGTGGTAGTTGTGACTTCCCCTCAAAGAAAGAAAAGTGGCTGGCTCTGTAGTGGGCAGGATCCTGGGCACAAATCACTGGGTTAGAGGAAGCCCTGCCGGACCCCTGAAAGTGAGATTCAACCCTGTTAGATCTCGAACCATCTTTTCTTGTTTTTTTTTTTTTTTTTTTTTTCTCCCTTGGTTTTATTTATTTATTTATTTTTTTGAGACAGGGTTTCTCTATGTAGCCCTGGCTTTCCTGGAACTCACTATTTAGACCAAGCTGGCCTCAAACTTGAAGAGACACGCCTGCTTCTTGCCTCCCGAGTGCTGGGATTAAAAGTGTGCACCACCATTGCCCAGCCATTCTGCCCATCTTTTATCTCTGTTCAATTTACCAATAGGCTTTCTTCCCAGGGAAGCTCCAGTTTAACCCCAGGAGGAAGAACCCAGGAGATATGTTCTACTGCATCAGTCTTAGGGAACAGTCCAGACTGGCTCTTCTGGGGTCACATGCCTATCTGTCCAATCGCTGTGGCCTGGAGAAGTAGCTCCATAATCCACTGACATGCCCTTCCTTATAGCCAGAAAACGTCACTGGGATTGGTAGGAATAAGTGAGCTGGGTCACTAGCTCGGTAAGCACCCCTGGTCATTATCACAGGATATCACCCACTGTCCCCACAGACAAGGGGATCTGTAGAAAGAACACCTGAAGTTTATGGTTTTCTCTTCTAAGGAGGTATTCTAAAGCTGTTAATCACGCCTCACAAAACTATGTTGTTTGAAGGATTTAATAAAGCGATGAAATATGCATGTAATATACTAGATATAATTATGTTTAAACTTCTCATCAAGTAAGGATTTGTTTGTAGACAGATCTTTAATAGAAACATGAAAAAGCTTTAAAAAAACTAAACCTGTGAATTTGTCATGTCGAGTCTAAACTCCAAAGTACTGGCTTACCTTTAAGCTGGCTTCAGATTGTGTCTCAGATTTCTGTTGTCTCCAGGTCTTCATTTCTTTTCCTGTTGCAGTGATAAAATGCCCCAACCAAAGCAACTTAAAGGAGAAAGGGTTTATTTGGCTCACAATTCCAGGTTACAGACTATCACTCTAGTGGGGTCAAGGCGGCAGGCACCTGAAGCGCGATCACACCACGCCTACAGCCAAGAGCAGAGAACGATGATGAATTCGTGGAGGCACACAGTGTTCAGCTTGCTGTCTTCACTTAGATAGTTCAGAATCTCCCTGCCAAGGGAGTGATGCCACCCACAATGGGCAAACCTTCCCACCTCAATCAATATAATCAGGACAATTCCCATAGACACAGCTACAGAACAAAGCAATCCCCGTAAGCCCTCCTCGAGACTCCCTTCCCCGGGAGACTCTAGATTGTGACAAGTGGACACTCCACAAGGCTCTGCCACCTCCCTCCATCCATCTGTTTACTCAGTTTCCTTTGTTCCAGTTGCCTCTCAGTTCCATCCAGCCAAATCCTACCTTTACCTTGAGACTGTCAGATTTTTCTGGGTCTTCCCCAAAGCTTCATCTTTTATTTGTTTTGTCTTTTTTTTGTTTTTGTTTTTTTGTTTTGTCTTTGTTTTTTGAGGCAGAGTTTCTCTGTGTAGCCTTGGCTGTCCTGGAACTCGTGATTCCCATTGCCCCTTGTTAGGACCAGTAAGCAATGCGGCCTGGTAGCTTCTGAGCAGCAGTTGCACTTCTCACAGTTCAGGGACTCAAGCGTCTCTGTGATTTTGTCTCAGGGAGGGTTACATCTCTGGACTTGAGGCACTTACACCATTGGTACAGATTGGGGTGCATATTAAGCTCGTGCACCAGAGGCCCCCAAAGTGGCTATCCAAACAAGACAGACACTTGTTTTCTCTCATATACATACCAACCTAAAGAGAGGTAGTGGTGACCACAGCTAGGTAAGCCCTGGCACTCCACATGTGCATAGCTTGGATCTGGAATGTCCGCTATGCCTGTGTGTTGAAGGCTTGGTTCCCAGTGTGGCAGTACTGGAAGGTGGTGGAAACTTTAAGAGGTGGGCCCCACGAGGAAAAAGCAGGGTCATTGGTGATGTGCCCTTGAAGAGGCAACTGAGATACTGGTTTTCTCTTTCCTTGTCTTTGGCCACCACGAGGTGCCACCATATGCCATGATGTGTTGTGGAGTTGTTTCACCAGAAGTCCAAAGAGTAGTGGGCCACCTTACCAAAGACCGAAACCCCTGAAACTGGGGCCGAAACAGCCCTCTCCTTGTTAGGTAGCTTTATATCAGCTGTCAGCTAGTGATGAGAGCTAATGTATCGGGACGGTCCAGGAACCAAGGGGTCCTCCGCTTTCTGTCCCACCAACAGCACTGCTCTCATCTCCATGTTACAGTTATTTCTCACTTGGTTCCAGCCCATGAACAAGGGAAAGGAAGTTGAGAAAGCACATGTCTAGAGCCAAGGCTGGAAAATGGGAGGCATCACTCCAGTTATATAGACCCCGTCTGGAACTACATTATACGGATGCATGTAGCAGCAAGGAGCACTGGGAAAGGTGGTCTCTGGCTAAAGTAACATGTGCTTGAGGTGGTTCCTCAAGCAAAAGAGCTGGCTGTGTGAGCCTGATGGCCTCAGCTCAAGCCCTAGAATCCATGTACAAATGGAAGAAAAGAACCAGCTCTAGAAAGTTGTCCTCAGACATCCCCCATATGAACACTGCGACAGACATGTACCTCCCTCCTCCCCTCCACCCCCCCACACTAATAATTTATTTTTAGAAGACTGGCTAGAAAGCTGGGTGGGAGGCAGAGACAGGCAGATATTTGTGAGTTCAAAGCCAGCCTGGTCAACATAGTGAGTTCCAGGACAGCCAGGGCTACACAGAGAAAGAAGGAAATAGAGAAAAAAAGAAGAAAAAGAAAAAAGGTCTCTTTTAAGCTGTCCTCTGATCTCCATATATGAGTTATGGCAAGTGCCTACCCCCCATAAATACATACATATATGTTTTTTCCCCCAAAGACAGGGTTTCTATATGTGTGGTGCTGGCTGTCCTGGAACTCGCTCTGTAGACCAGGCTGGCCTCGAACTCTGCCTGCCTCTGCCTCCCGAGCACTGGGATTAAATGTGTGCACCACCACACCCTGATGCCTGACTTTGTATTTTAAATCTTAAGCACTTATTTTACTTAATAATAAGAAATAATATAATCAGTTTACTACAGACACCACTGTTTATTGAAGCTGGGCTTTAATTAGTCTTAACAATAAAAACCCAGAGTCAGATATCGAGGGCGAAAGCAAAAGATCAGAGAAGCAGAGCAGCCGCCAGAAACTTCTTACCTCTACAAATCCTCAGACTGAATGGGAGCCGAGATCCTGTCTCCACCCACCTTATATTCCTGTCTCCACCTCCCTAGTACTGAGATTAAAGGCGTGAGCCACCACCGCCTGGCTCTGTTTCTCTTTTAGACTGATTCAATCTTGTGCAGCCCAGGGTGGCCTTGAACTCCTGATCTTCCTGCTTCCTTCTCAAAAGTGCTGGGATTAAAGTGTGAGCCACCACTGCCTGGCCTCTATGGTTAACTAGTGGCTAGCTCTGCACTGTGATCTCCAGGCAAGCTTTATTTGTTAGAACACAAACAAAATATCACACAACAGTGTAGGGTATTTTATCTAGATAAAGAAATTAAGCGCCGGCAGTGGTGGCGCACGCCTTTAATCCCAGTACTTGGGAGGCAGAGGCAGGCGGATCTCTGTGAGTTCGAGGCCAGCCTGGTCTACAGAGCGAGATCCAGGACAGGCACCAAAACAACACAAAGAAACCCTGTCTCAAAAAAAAAAAAAAAAAAAAGAAAAAAGAAAAAAAGAAAAAAGGGAAAGAAAACGTATCAAGCAAATAATTAGGGACAGGAAAAATCAAACAGTGAAGGGGAAGATGAATAGGAATCTCACTTACACAACTTAAGTAAAACATAGCTCTCTGAACAGATGAAGATAGGTCTCTTCTGTATCCCAGAATCTAATAAATATGTATTAATTAGTAATAATTTAATAAATTAATATTTATATGTATAATTCAGCTATCATTTGGCTTAAAAGGGCTTATTGGGAAATGTTATAATTTTTACTATTTTCTACAGAGAAAATATTTTATTGTTTAAAATAACCCTGGACTTTTGAATTATGTTCAATTATGTTTTTATGTTCAAGCTATCTGTGTATTATTTCTCCTGCAGTTGTACATAAAATGTTTTTACATTCAAAAAAAGGACAAATACTATAGAATTGTATTACATGAAATATATAGAAAATACAAATTCATAGAGACAGAAAGATCAGACGTTATCTCAAGATGGAGAAGAAAGGAATATAGAGCAATGATTTCCTAAGTACAGAATCTCTTATCTGTGTGATGGAAAAACCCCACAAATGGACAGTAGTATCAGGACATATCATGACTGTAATAAATCAATACAATTAATGTAATTAATGAATATCATAAATATAATTATTGAATGAAAAAAAAAGAGTAAGAAAATTCTCTGCAGCAATCCAGGCAGCAGTGCCTGGATGTTTAATATTTTGTGTGTGTGCATATATTGTTTGTATGTGTGTGTACACAGGGGGTGAGTGCCTCCGTGTGGGTGTGTATGTGTGTAGGCCAGAGATTGACTTCCTTAATTGGTTCTCCACTTTTTGAGGCAGGGTCTCTCACCGATTGGCTAGGCTGGCTGGCTGGCCAGCAAGCCCTGGGGTCCCCCGGACTTCCTCCCCAGCACTGGATTACAGGCACACACTACGGTGCCTGGCCTTCTGTGTGTGCCCAGGATCTGAACTCAGGCCCTCATACTTGTGCTGCAAACACTTTGCTAGGTTTGAACTTGCTAAGTAGCTCAGGCTGGTTTTGAACTCAGGGCAATCCTCCTGCTTCAACCTCTTGCGTGCTGGGATTATGGGAGTGTAGCACTCCTTCCCGTTTCGTGTGGCTCTGTGATCCAGCAGAGCCAATAATGTTTAAAGTGGCTTTGGCCAGGAGAGAGACATTGGATGCAGCTTAGGCAAGCTCTGCCAAGAGAAATGTAGCTCACACCTCCAGAGTGCGGGGACAAGAGTGTGGTGTATTTGCAGATGGCCGTCGATTCCTGGCCATGGGTCATCATCAAGTAGCCAGCATGTACCACATGCCCTCTCGCTCACTGAGCCATGTGCCGGACTTATGCAGCAGTAGCCTGTCACCCTGTGGAGATGGCACACGAGAGACTGGGCACCAGCGGGTATGGAAGGCACAGGTAGGCTGGTGAGCAGGTGGCTCAGATACCTTCCACAGTGGCTCTTGCTTTCACTGACTCTGTTCCTAGGACCTCAAAGAATGTTCCTTGTGATCAGTTGGCAGAGAAGGAATGGACTCAGGCCTGGTTTACAGATGGCTCTGCAGGATATGCTGGCACCAACCAAAAGTGGACAGCTGAAGCCCTGCAATCCCGCTCTGGGTGACCTACAGAACGTGGGTGGGCAGAACAGAAGAGGCATTTTTATTTGTGTGCTTGGTCTGACCTGAGAGATGGATGGAAGTAGGCTCCACTATGATTTTTAATATTAAATTATTTCAAGTTTAATGTGTAAGAATTTATTTAGAATATAAAAGCTGGCTGGGTGTGGTAGCGCAGGCCTTTAATCCCAGCACTCAGGAGGCAGAGGCAGGCGGATCTCTGTGAGTTCAAGGCTAGCCTGGGCTACAGAGTGAGTTCCAGGAAAGGCTCCAAAGCTGCACAGAGAAACTCTGTCTAGAAAAACAAAAAACAAAAAAACAAAACGAAAAAAAGAATATCAAAGCTGTTACATGTTGCTGTGGGATATCTTTACGTATGTTGTGAATATGTGTGGCTCCCATTGGATAATAAATAAAGCTAGCCAGGCGGTGGTGGCGCACGCCTTTAATCCCAGCACTTGGGAGGCAGAGCCAGGTGGATCTCTGTGAGTTTGAGGCCAGCCTGGTCTACAGAAAGAAATCCAGGACAGGTACCAAACTACACAGAGAAACCCTGCCTCGAAAAACCAAAATAAACAAACAAACAAACAAACAAACAAACAAATAAATAAATAAATAAATCTGCATTTGCCTATGGCAGGGCAGGATAAGGTTAGGCCTACATTCAAACTGAAGACAAGACAAAGAAGGGTGGAGTCAGGGGAGACGCCAGCCCACTGCCAAAGGAGCAACAAGATGTCAGCAGACTGGTACCGCCATGGCCACGTGACAACATATAGATTAGTAGGAATGGGTTAATTTAAGATGAAAGAGCTCGCTAGCAAGAAGCTGAAGCCATAGACCGTACAGTTTGTAATTAATATAAGCCTCTGAGTGATTATCTTCTAAGCGGTTTCAGGACTGAGGGTGGAAGAGATTCGTCTGGACTGCCGGGCAAGGCAGGACCAGAGAAAACTCCGTCTACAGCATGTAGAATAGTAGCAAGATGAAATAAAGAATGTATGTGTGACTTGAGCGACACAGACTTACATTGTTACAAGCCCTGCTGTGGTCCATCTCCCGTGATGGATTTGCTGCAGGTTTCTTATCAGTGAGGTATGGCCTTGAGAGAAGAAGCAATAGGGAGTGTTGGGAGTGCTGCCCTCAGAAGGGAGTCAGTCAGTCCCAGAGGGCTTTTCTTTTCTTTTTCCATGTGTGTGTGTGTGTGTGTGTGTGTGTGTGTGTGGTTTTTCGAGACAGAGTTTCTCTGTATAGCCCTGGTTGTCCTGGAACTCACTTTGTAGACCAGGCTGGCCTCAAACTCAGAGATCCACCTGCCTTTGCCTCCCGAGTGCTGGTATCAAAGGCGTGGGCCGCCACTGCTGAGCAAAAGTTACATTTATTTATCCATTCACTCATTCATTTTGTGGACATGTGGTGTCTGAGGACAACTTTTGGGAGTTGCTTTAGGATGAATATACCTTCCCAATGATAAATCACCCCAGGACATAGAGATCATCAAAAGAAATGAACAACAGTCCAGAACTGACTCTCGCCAAGGCATAAAGGGGAACCAGTCCTGAACGTAATCCCTGGCAGTTTGTACAGGTTTATGGCCCCAAGTTACATGTTGAACAATTAACATGTCTCAGCAACAGATATTCCAAGGTTTGGTTGTTTGGACAAATGGGAAGATTTACAATGTAAAAGTATTGTCCTTGTTATCCCAGGTCAGAATAGGGCTGCTTTCTCTAGGTGGGTGTTAACCAACTCAGCCTGCCTGCCCAGGAGAGGGAGGTTCTTCCCAGTAAGAGAATCTGAACTTATTGAAGGACCAGGATTTAAGGGTGCCTTGACCCAGTGCCGTCCTCCCTGATCTGCCCTGCAGAGGTAGCTCTTTGATATGGGATTGGCCTAATGGCTGGCTGTGAGCCCGGGATGTCTTCTTTTATTATGGGAATAGGGTCTAATTGGTGGAAATCTTAGCGAACAAATTTGTTTGTTAAGACAGGGTCTCACTGAGTGCTGGGATTAAAGGCCCGGAGCCACCATGCCCAGTAGGGAACAAATCTTAACAGACACATTCTCAGCAACTTTAATTATGCCAGAAGTACAAATGTTTCCTTCCTACAGTTTCTAACACATCTGGTTAGCATACAGCTACTCATCCTTGTGCAACAATATTTCCTAAACAAGCTTAGTAGATCCTTTATAACACCAAGTTTTCACTCCCAGTTTCTCCTTTATTGGTTTTATTGGTCTCTTTCCAACATGTGGGTCCCAGGGACGCAACTCAGGTCTTCAGGCTTGGTGGCAAGTGCTTTCTCATTAGCTCTATTGATGGAGGCAGCAGTCTCATGAAGTCCAGGTAGTCTCAAACTCGATATGTAGAAGCAAACATGACCTTGAATTCCTGAGAGAAATGATGACGCCTTTTCTCAGGCACACCCACATCCACCAAGTCCCAGCCTCTCTATCACGTACAGTTAGCTCACTAAATGGTTTCCTGATGGAGTTCCTTCCTATTCCTAGAGTACTGACACGGCAGCTGGGGTGACCTCATCCAAACACTTTGCCCCATCTTCTTTGGTTTATCTCCCTGGAGGCTTCCATCTCATCCAGTGTTCTTCCCGTATATTCTGGCCCCCCATCTGTTTTGGTTTCTTTCTGCTGCAGCCATGCCTACACCTTCTTCTGGTTCCTGGAGCACACCAGGCTGTCTGCACTGATTGGGACCAACAGGACCTGCCATACTTTTCTCTCCACCATGCTGCTTGCTGTCTGTTTCTTCAGGACTTTACTTGAAAAAATCTTACTGATGGCAACGTGTGACACCACCCTCAATTCCTTTACAATGTATTTATCTCCATTTGTTTTCTCATTAGCATCTGCCAATGAATGTGTGTAATAATCCATTTGGATGTATCGTTTCTCTCTCATCTCAAACATCATTTGGATGTTTCCGTTTTTCAGTTCTGTAGCATCACTTGGTACACAGGAGCAGCTCCATAAACACTAGATGACTGAGGCAAAGGTGGGTGGGGGTGCACTAGGGAGCTGCTAACTAGGAACTAGCAGTTGACTTGGCCCAGAGCCTAGATTTAAAAAATGTTTATTTTACGTGCATTGGTGTTTACCTGCGTGTATTGTGTGAGGGTGTTATATACCATACATCTGCCAGAATTCCTACTAGGGGATTAGTGTTTATATTCTAATTCTATACATTTGCTACCCTGGTGAGGCCAGAGCTCAACAGCATAACACTCACAGCTGGTCTCCCACGTGGAAAAATTGGAAGTTTGAAGCCAGGTATTTCACTGTTTCTTTCTAACTCTGCAAGGAATGTCTACATGCTGGTTTTTCAGAATTCTAGTTTTTAATGTGTTTATTGGGTATTTCGCATCAACCCTTGTATTTTTGTATCTTTTCATTTAACTCTTGCATTGACAAATCTGCTACATATTAGGGTTTTAGAAGCTTAAAGACTCGAAGGCAAGGGTGTAACACAGTGTAGAATGTATTGAAGGCAAGGGTGTAACACAGTGTAGAATGTACCTGGGCCATGGGTTCAATTTTCAGTCCTAAACACAATGGAAAACAAAACAAAACAAAACAAAACAGTAGGGTCAGGCCATGGTAATGCACACCAGCACTTGGGAGGCAGAGGCAGGTTTGAGGCCAGCCTGGTCTACACAGAGACCGTGTATCAAAAACAAAAAGGAAAACAGGCTAGAGACAGCTCAGCACTTTAGTGCACATGTTGGTCTTGCAGAGGACTGGAGTTTTGAGTCCCAGCACCCACACGATGACTCACGACAAAGCCTAACTCCAGTTCTAGGGGATCCGATGCCTTTTTCTGACTTGTCTGGACACCTGTCACAAACATGTTACATATACATACATGCCAGCAAAGCATTCATATACTTACTGTGATAGACTCCTAGACAATTTAGGTGGGTTTTTGTTTCTTTTTTGGAGACAGGGTCTCTAGGTAGCCCTGGCTGTCCTTTGCCTTTCCAGTGCAGGGACTAAAGGTGTGTGCCACTATGCCCTGCTTAGAAGCACTTCGGGGCCGGACGGTGGTGGCGCACGCCTTTAATCCCAGCACTCGGGAGGCAGAGGCAGGAGGATCTCTGAGTTCGAGGCCAGCCTGGGCTACCAAGTGAGTTCCAGGAAAGGCACAAAGCTACACAGAGAAACCCTGTCTTGAAAAACGAGGGGGAAAAAAAAAAAAAGCAGCACTTTGGGAAATGAGAGCTGAATGAAATGAGTGGAGAAGCGGGGGAGGTAGGGGAGAAAGTGACTGAGCAGGCAGAGCATGTCTATTCCTGCTGTCTGCGGGGGCCCAGCTGAAGTCGGGGTGTTCCGATTGCTCTTCCCCTTCTTCAGAGGCAGGATCGAAGTTGATGCTCAAGTGGCTGATACGGACAGTCGGACTCATCAACTTTTTCTTGGGGAATCCGTCCCTGCCTTCTCCACTGTAATTACAGGCAGCTCCTCACAAATACCTGGCACGCACTTGGTTTGTGGGGACAGGAAATCCAGTCCTGATGCTGGCCCATGTGCTCAGGCTGCCGAGCCGCTCATCTCCCCAGCACCAGTGTGACTGCACACAGGCTTCGCCCCCAAGTCTGCTCCCCCATTCTTTTTCCCAGGTTTCTACTTCTGGCAAAACTGGGTAGGCACTCTAGTTTATTCTATCAGACATGGCCCTAGATTCCAGTCTTCTTGGTAGGAAGCCCAGACTCCATCTGCAGTGTGATCCTGGGCCAATTTCTTCACCTGTATGAGCACCTCCCCCGCATCCAGTCATTGAGAATTACATACTTCCTATGTCTTCACACACATCCTCAGCATCTATCAGGCCTTCAAGGTACTTGTGATTTTGAATTTATTTCCTCACATAGTAACAGTGCAATGAAATTCTTCCACTTGCATAAGGTTTAAGTTTCCAAATTACTTTCTAAAAGTTTTTTGTAGTAATATTAAACATTTTTTTAAAAAGAGGTTATGTGCTCAAGTGTTTTGTCTGCACACATGTCTGTGCGCCACATTTGTGCGTGGTGGTGCGTGAGGCCTGAAGAGGATTTTGGATCTCTAGACTTGGAGTCAGATTGCTGAGTTGCCATGTGGGTGCTGGGAATTGGAACCAGGTTCTCAGGAAGAACAGCCAGTGCTCTCAACTGCTGAACCACCTTTCCAGCCCCTTAAACGTTTACTCTGCCAATTTTCTAGATTTTTTTCATAATCTTTTCTGTAATATTAGGAACTTAAGCTCCCTTATTCTTGCTGAGTGTGGTGGGTAACACATCAATCAAGAGTTCCAGCCCTGATTTTTTTGATGTCTCAAAAAAAAAAAAAAAAAAAAAAAAAGGCTCCAAGGTAGAGAGGTACTTTTATCTTTGAAATTTTATTGGGAGGGGTTAGACGACCCCACAGCATGCACATTGAGGTCAGAGGACAATTTATAAGTCTGTTCTTGAGCCGGGCCTAGTGGTGCACACCTTTAATCCCAGCACTTGGGAAGCAGAGGCAGATGATCTGTGAGTTCGAGGCCAGCCTTGTCTACATATTGAGTTCCAGGACAGCCAGAGGTACATAGTGAAACCCTGTTTGAGACTTGGCTAAGTCTGGTCACAAACTCACTGTGTTGGCTTTGAACTCCTGATCACTTCTGTCTCCACCTTCCAAATGCTGAGATGATAGGTGCCACCACGCCTTGGCTTCTATGTGAGTGTTTCTTCTCTCCAAACTTCATTGCTTTGTTTGTAAACAGGAACAAATTATCCATTTTATAGCAATATTTGAGAAACAAGCCAAATACTAATACACATTATCGTGAGACAAGTTCAGACATTTATGTACATTATACTTACTTCTGGTAAAGTACAACCTATAGTATTGTACATGGACAATGTATAATATTGTATATAAGCAAAATGCTAAAGTCAAGAGCCATTTTATAAGAAAACAAAAAACTCAAAACAAAGCACATTAGTAGTTTTAGTTCCCTAAAATTTAAGTTAAAAGGACTAAATCCAAAAACTCATAGTATATTTCACTTGTAAACAACTGGTCCTGGGCAGGGAATGTGCTTTGCAAGCTCAGAGTTTTGGGACCCAACCATCAACACTGGTGCGGTAGAAACCAGGTAACAGAGTACACATCAGTAATTCCTGTACTGGAGAGGATGAGGAAAAATTATGAACTCAAGGCCAACCAGGCTAGATAGTCAAGATCACCTCAAAATGAAAAGATGTTCTTAAACATGAAGGCAGGGGCTGTAATCCCAGCACACTTGGGAAACAATGATCTGTTCTGGGTCAGGCTCTGAAACACAACCAGCCTGAGGTCAATCAGGGCTACAGGAGACCCATCGTCAAGAAACATCAACAAGAGATGCTTTTACTTGGAAATCTTTTACTTGGAGTCTTGCTGTAGCACACTCGAAGACTGCTGTTTGAGGGCTAGCCAGTGCTACATATAGCAAGATCCTATATAAAAAAAGTGTACTAACAGTCTAAAAATAATTGTATTAATTTGTCCAAGAGATGTTTTTTGGAGACAGGGTTTCTTTATGCAACCTTGGCTGTCTTGGAACTCACTCTGTAGACCAGGCTGGCCTTGAACTCGGATTCTGCCTGCCTCCAGAGTGCTGGGATTATAGGCGCAAGCCACCAGTCTAGCTTGTCCAAGATATTTTATGAAACAAAACTCAGGTAACCCAGGCTGTCCTTGAATTAAGGATAGTTCAAGGACATAGCTAAGAATAACTTCAAACCTCTGATCCTCCTTATCTCCGTATCTTGAGTGCCTGAGTGCTGGGATTACAAGGATGAGCCACCACACTCATGTATACATTGCTGGGGTCTGGAACTAAGAATTCCTCTGATGGACAAGCTCTTTAATAAGCCACATGCCTCAACTTATTTTATTTTTTTTACTTATTTTTTTTTTTTGGTTTTTCGAGACAGGGTTTCTCTGTGTAGCTTTGCGCCTTTCCTGGAGCTCACTTGGTAGCCCAGGCTGGCCTCAAACTCACAGAGATCCGCCTGGCTCTGCCTCCCGAGTGCTGGGATTAAAGGCGTGCGCCACCAATAGCTATCTGGACTTGGTTGCCCTGGAACTTGAGAGGTCCACCTACCTGACTCCCAAACACTGGGATTAAAGCCCTCCCTGTACTACCACACCTGGCCCCAGCCAATTTTTATAAGCACCTATAATCTAGATTTTGCTTTAAAAAAAAAAATCCAGACTGCAAATGGCCCTTGTTGACTCTAGTCTGTTATCTGCCCAATGACTAGTTAACATTTTATGTCCTTCAGTGTTACATGTCATTAGTACCCATCACGACATATTTCACATTAAACATTCCAATGCTAACTTAAACAGGGGTTAATGAATGACTGGTACTTGAATAGCAAGACCTTTAGATTTACACATTTTCATTACCATTAAATGTTTAATAGTATAGTTATATGCCTATGATTGTATTCTGGTTTTGTTTTTGTTTTCTGAGACAGGATTCTTTATTCAAATATTTCCAGGCACTCCAGTTGATTACTTTGTTTTTCTATGTGTCTCAAGAGGTTCTGTTTTTTGTTTTTCCAGACAGGGTTTCTCTATGTAACAGTCCTGGCTATCCTGGAACTCACTCTGTAGACCAGGCTGGCCTTGAATTCAGATTCGCCTGCCTCTACCCCCTCAGTGCTGGGATTTAAAGTGTGTGCCACCACTGCCTGGCCTCTCAAAGAGTTTTGTCTCAGACATAAAGTGATAATCAAATCACTGGATATTAAATTGTCTCTATAAGGTTAATAATAAAGACCAAAAGCAGGTATAGTTTAATGTATTTTAATAGCAAACTTACAGGAACAGCACAGAAGACAGACAACATTAAAAACATGTACTTGCATGTAGGACAACTCAGTTAGAAAAGTCGAGTGACTGGATGGAATCTACCGTGTGATAAAAACGCTACAAACACCAGTTAGTTGCCGTCAATAAGAAATTTACTTATTTTAAAAAAATCCAAATGCTGGCATTGTCCAGAAAATTTTAACATGTTTATTTATAATTGTTATAAAGTTGAACTGTTGAAATGTGTTCACTGAAACATTTTGCTTGCATTAATGCTTTACATCTTGCATTTATATTAAAAATTCACACACAAATGAAAATGGAAAAACTGCCAATACCTGATTTCTGTCCCCTATTTTTCCACTCGCAATCATATACTTAGGTACCTTTTGACCCCATGGAAAAAATATCTAACATTCAGAACTACTGATAACAGGAAGAAGAGGAAAAAAATTTTTGAGAATGAAATGTTTCCCCTCATAGTGGACTCTTAAGCACGTTCTCCGCGTATGCGGCGTGCTAGCTGGATATCTTTTGGCATAATTGTTACACGTTTGGCATGGATAGCACACAGGTTGGTATCTTCAAAAAGGCCAACCAGATAGGCCTCACTTGCCTCCTGCAACAATAATAAAGAAAAATTACTATTATTGTTTTCAACACTTAGATAATATTAAAACCCTTTAAAAATGACTTATCAAGACATTTATCAAATGTTTACACTAAAAAGCCCATGAAAATGCTTAAAGTTCATAACGTAACTTTTCTTTCTTTCTTTTTCCTCTATGTGGCCCTGGCTGTCCTGAAACTCGATCTGTAGACTAGGTTGTCCTCAAAACTCAGAGAGATCTGCCTGCCTCTGTCTCCCCAGGAGTGCTGGGATTAAAGGCGTGCGCCACACCACCACTGTCAAGCTTTGTAAGTTACTACATTTTTGTAAAATCACACAAAGCACTAAGACACTTCAAAGAAACCAACCAATTCTACTATTCCCATCCTTACAAAGGGAATTGTATCCAGCCCAGCATCTTCAATAGCTGACACCATGGCAGCTGCAATATGGAGAACAGCTCCCCCTCACATAGGCTCTTCTCTACTGTCTTGTTCATATTTTTGAGTGCCGAGGATTGAACTCAGGACCTTCTCCTTGTCCTTTTCTCAGCTCTGTAAGAGTACTTAAGGGTCTAGGAATACGCCACAGATGGGTTTTTACTTTGATCTGTGTGACCATCTCCAAAGTACTTTCTTCCAAATCCTTAATGCCCTCTAGAATGCTGATCTGGTTGGTGCCCCCCTCCCCCATTTCACTGTAAGATTCCCCAGGGCATTTTCTTATTCATCCTACCACCTAAAACTTGCTAGTTATATAAACCAGATATTGACACTTGTGATGAGTCCCAAAGCTTGGGACTCCTGCCTACAACTCACAAATGTGGGCATTATTTGTTCCCTGGGAGTCACATGATGGAAGCAGACAGCCAATTCCTAAAGGTTGTCCTTTGACCTTCAGACACATGCCACTGTACATGTGTACATAGCATGAAACACAAACAGCTTCATTTTATGTTTCTAGGGTTCCTAGGGTAGGAATTGGTAATATAATGTAGCCTAGTGGCATGGCCTTTCACCAAGGTTCTGCTTTCTAAATACCAACAAAAGAAGTGAAGAGTATGGCTCAACATAAAATATACACATAGGGAAAATCTTGAAAGACTACTGTGAAGAGGGCCTTGTGCACGCTAATAAAGTGCTCTATCTCTGGAGCTGTATACCTGCTGCCCTTCATTCACATTCATGCCTTTGTCCTTTGTGTATGTGTAGATTGAGTGGGAAGGCTCACATGTACACAGAAGCCACCTGTGCGCGCACAGGAGGCAGAGATGGACACTGGCTGCCTTTGACAGTTCTTACCACATTATTTTTTGAGGCAGTTTTCTTATTGAAACTGGAGCCCTCCAATGCAGCTAGGCTGGCAAGCCAGCAGGTTCCGAGGGTCTGCCTATCTCCAATTCCCCGGCACTGATATTCTACACATGTGTCCCTCTGTGTGTGCCGGGGATCTGAACCCAGGTCCTTAATGTGTGTACAGTAAGCACTTTAATGACTAACCATCTTCCCAGTATCAATCTTGTTTTTTGAGACGGGGTCTGTCACAGAAACCCGGGACTAGCTAACCAGGGCCAGGGAGGTTGACCTGTTCTCGGCTCAGTATTTACAAACACCCAACACCATGGACAGCTTTTTACATGGGTGTTGGGGATTGAACTCAGGCCTTCATGTTTCCAAGACAAGCACTTAACCAAGCCATCTCTCTAGCCCTTAGCTTCATTCATCCTTTAAGGAATCCTTAGTACCTCACTTCTATAAAAATCTGCCTCGTGCAAAATGTACTATTCCTGTATGTCTTTAACACTTAGAAGTCTTACCTATCTTATTATTATCTAAGTTCTAGCTCAAAACTATTCCCTGAAGAAATGTTCTTGATAATGAAGTCACAGCCCAGTTCCTAAACATCCACACTGGTCCTACTATGTATCAGTCACCTTTTAATATCCTTAAGTTAATCTGGTAGAGATCTCTTTCTACGTAATGCTTTGTTCCCATGGAGATGTTGTTTGTTTGCTTTCTATACCTAGCCCTAATTAAACATCCAGCTGGGCCTACTAGTTCAGGACTCTCCCTACTCTGGAGGCTGAGGCAGGAGATCATGTATGTGTTCAAGACCCTCTGCAAGACCCTGCCTCACAAATACTAACAAAAATCTGCTCTGGGAATAAGTAAGATTCCCAGCACTGCAAAACCCCAAATCCCCACAACTCTGTTCTGTGTAATTCACTCAGATCTTACATATTCCAAAAGCAAAATCATACTATTCAGAGACTCATTCTTGGGCTATTCTACAAATGGGTTAAAAACTCTGGAAAGTGGCCTGGTGAGATGGCTCAGTGGGTAGTTGCTTGTTGTCAATCCTGACAACCTGAGTGTGACTCTTGGAAACCCACATGGTAGAAAAATCAAGTCCTCCAACTCGTTCTCTGACTTTCGTGTGCACATGCACACATAAACACAATTGTAAAAATAATAAAAGTGACTTAAGTACAATATATTGGGGCCTTTTCTTAGGGGTTTACAACGTAGAAACCATTTTATTTTGTTTAATTCAGCATCAGGATTATGCAAATCTGGAACAGAATGTGTCTGTGAAATGTTGCACAAGCTTCTAGGAAGTAAATAGGGGTCATGTTTCTGAGACCATTTGCTTCTCAGAGTTGTGTTCTAGTCAGGTGGTAGGGGTGCACACCTTTAATCCCAGCACTTGGGAGGCAGAGGCAGGAGGATCTCAAGTTCCAGGACAGCTAGGACTGTTACATAGAGAAACCCTGTCTCAAAAAACTAAGAGTTGTGCTCTAGATTATTCAACTCCCAACACACATATATTCCCAATTCTTTTACCAAATGCTCCTAAATCCCTTTATAGCACTAAAATTATAAAGAGGTGTGTACACACACACACACACACACACACACACACACACACACACACACACA
>CABHPR010147143.1:12568-23114 GCA_902168415.1 Peromyscus melanophrys
TTTGTCTAACTTTTTTAATAGTATAAGAGATACTTTACTGTGGAGCCAATTATGTGTGAGAATGACCCAGGAACAAAGATTTTTACTTTGAGATGACTTTTATTCACAAAAGTCTGTATATTATTTTCAAGATTGTTCTCTGTACCCATTTTATAGTTCTATGCATTGTTTACCCTTGGTCACTGACTGTATATGTTATAAACACATATATACATTGTATTTTTTCTGCCACACATTGCTTATGACTTCTATGTAGAGAAATTTCTGTCCATAATTCCTTCCCTAAAATTTTTAGAATTTTTATGCTAAAACAGAGCTGTTTGCATAAAACTAAGTTTAAAATGTTTCCTGATGTGGTTCTGTTTACATTTAGTTCATTTCTGTGGCCAGTTAGTGTTACTTGGAAGACATCAAAAACTTCTCATTGATTATCAAATACTACAGATGAAAAATGAAGACTTTTTGTAGTAATAACTTCATCCAGAAAGGATGAAGTTGCTCTCTATTGGGTAGTTCTATATTTTTTCAGCGTTGGGGGACAAAAAGAGATTGGTAAGTTTCCAGTAACTAACATCATGTGGAGATGATGGAACTAGCTTTGCCAGTGAAACTGGGTTTTGTTGTGTGATAACAGACTTAGGATATGGGTGAGGTTACCAGTCTGCTCTGAGTACAGGACACTCCTGAGGTAAGACTGTTGAGGTCTATATACATAACTTGTTTATGTTTATGTCCTTAGACCTAACTAAATGGTAAATAGAACAAAGGACAAGAAAAGAGTGGCATATCTGTATTCAGAAGTTCCTCCAGTCCTGCATGGCCCTGTGGTCTGGACAAATCTCTCCTCCCCACAGTCCCACAGCCACTTATAAAATAATTACTTAGAGGTTTATATTAATTACTAATTATATGGCCTATGGCTTTAGTTTCTGGCTAGCTAACGCTTTCATCTTAACACATTCCTATTAATCTATATGTTGCCACGTGGCTGTGGCATTACTGGTTTGCTGGCATCTTGTTCCATTTTGGTGGCTGGCATGTCTTTTGATTCTGCTCTTCTTCTTTCTGTATCTCTGCTTGCATTTCCCTCCTGGCTGTAAGATTTCTTGCCATAGGCCAAAACAGTTTTATTTATTATCCAATGGGAGCCACACATATTCACAGCATACAGAAAGACATCCCACAGAACTTCCCCTTTTATGTCTATTCAAAAAGGAAGGTTTTCATTTTAACATAGTAAAATTATATATAACAAAACAGTTATCAAGCAAGAATTACAGTTACAATATCTAGTCTATTTTTATTTGGCAAAAATAAAGAAAATATTCTATCATCTACCCTATTTGTGAGTCTAAAGTTTTTTATCTAATTTATCTTTTATCATGACTAAGGAAAACTAATATTACAACTATGTAGTCTTCAACTCCATCAAAGACCCCAGAAGGATATAATATTACCTAAGTAAACAGGAAGTGCATTGTAAGCAATTTCCAAAGTTCTAGAAATGACATAGATCTGGCTGCCTAGACAGTCATGCAAAGTTCCTCTGTAACACTGAGGCATCGACCTTCAGCCTACAGGCCTAGAGTCTCTGGCTAACTTTTTAATGAAGCAGGAAATTTGAAGGACAGTCTCATCTATTGGCAAAGTTCATCAGTCACTTCTCCCTGTGTCCTGCAGAATGTCTGGCAGTCTCCTCTGTGAAGCAGGAACCTGAAGGACCATCTGGCCCTGCTTTGGCAAAGTTCAGTAGTTATTTTCCCATGGGTCCTTCATGTCCAGTTTATACAAGCCCACAGGCAGCAGCAGTGGCTGGGAGAAACCTCTCAGTACGCAGCCTGTAGGAGAGACTGTGGGAGCTCACCATGCCACCTTAGCTCATGGCAGCTGGCATCCAGCTCAATCTTGCAGGCGGCTGTTGGGAGACATGTCTCTGTGCTCCTGCTGGCATGAGACTGCAAGACTAGGTAGCCTAGTGTGGCTCCATTTCTGTGTCTTAAGAATCCTTTTTAAAGCCGGGCAGTGGTGGCACATGCCTTTAATCCCAGCACTTGGGATGCATAAACAGGTGGGTTTCTGTGAGTATGAGGCCAGCCTGGTCTACAGAGCGATTTCCAGGATAGGCTCCAACGCTACAGAAAAACCAGGTCTATGTGTATCGATGCCTGCCAGTGGGTGCCAGTTGTAGCAGGAAGTTTCTCTGGTTCTGCCTCCCCTGCAGTCTGGACAAATCCCTCCCACCCATGATCCCACAGCTGCTTATAAAATAATTACTCAGAGGCTTATATTAATTACAAACTGTATGGCCTATGGCTTTAGCTTCTGGCTAGCTAACCCTTTCATCTTAAAGAAATCCATTTTTATTAATCTATATGTTGACATGTAGCCCTGGTGTTACTGGTTTGCTGGCATTTTGTTGCTCCTTTAGTGGTGGCTGGCTTCTCCTTGACTATGCCCTTCCTCTCTTTGTATCTCTGCTTGGATTTCACCCCTGGCTGTAAGCTTTCTTGCCTTACGTCAAAACAGCTTTATTTATTATCCAGTGGGAGCCACACATACTCATAGAATACAGAAAGACATCCCAAAGCACATATCTTCTCATAGCTTCCTTGGGTTTAGAGCCTAGTTTGAGGCAAGAGTTGCATCATCTAAACGTATATCCCTTCATCCCCCTGCTGCTGGACCATGATATGATTGGTCTCTTTTGAATCTAGTCAAGTAGAATACTCCATTTTTTTTCCTTTATGAAATAACCTAGTGGAGAAATAAGCATGACTTCACAGGTGATTCTCCCTTCTGACAATAGGATAAGTGATTTCTTTGATCAGACTGGAGTCACTGATCTCAGCAGAAGTAATAGGATAGGAAGGAACCAATGATCTTTGTCGTAATTGTTCTGGTACATTTCAGACTTTCTAGCCCAAGAGGATTGTGCTGCCTCTTCAGAAAATCTGTCATTGTAGCAGAGATGCATTCACGGGCAATGTGTAAAGAAGTGTTTATGAATATAATACGTTCAATGCCTACTGACACTAGAACTTTATTTTCACACAATTTACATATGTCAATAATGTTCATCTTAGCTTTAAAAATTGGAACATGTTTAGTTATGATGCATTATAATATGTGCGTCAGCCTTGTAAAAGCTTTGTAGAGCACATTCCTAGAAACTTTGAAAGGATATGAGGTTAGTTTGTGTACTAGCTAAAGAAAACTTACTAGCAGCTGGTCACAACAATTTCTGTGTATCCCTAGAAGTTTTATTGATTTACCTGCCACCAGATCATCTTAGCTTCATCTCATTTTGTCTTATTTTTCCTATTTTCCCCATTCCATTACTTCGTTTTCTTCTCTCAAAGAGTCCCCATCCTATTCTGACACATATACATATATCTATTTCTGTGTTTGTGTCTATGCATTCCTATACATAGATTTACATACATGACCACACACCTCTACTCTGGCACATAGCCCTGGATTTACTTTCTTATCATATAAATATAGAAAGACAGATTCTGTAAATGAGAAAAAAGGAGTGGTATTTGTCTTTCCAAAACTTCCCTATTGTACTTAATGGATGGTCTCCAATTCTGTTCAAAACACTCAGTGAATTATTCTACTTGGAAACTGATTCACATGAGGAGTACACACCATGTGATGAGCTAGAGCAGCCAGCAGCCAGGGGACAGAGAAGCATGGGTCCAATCTGAAGGAAATGAAGAAGAGACTAGGTAGGTTTAGTCCAAATACTCATGTGAAATATCACTGGATGGCACTTTAGCCACATCACTGTGCCTGGCCTCTAACTCCTTCATGCTCCTTACCTGCTCTGTATGTTGAAATGTCCCTCCTGTTCTTTGTACTTAAGTCCAATCTGAAGGAAAGGAATAAGAGACTAAGAAGGTTTAGTCCAAGTACTCATGTGAAATCTCACTTTAGCCACATTCGTGCCTGGCCTCAAGCTCCTCCATGATCCTTACCTGCTCTGTATGTTGAAATGTCCATGCTGTTCTTTGTACTTACCCCCGACTATGGAGCAGAGGGTGAACTAGGTTACTTTCCTAATGTGTTTTAGCTCTATAATTTTTTTGTAACTTGAATTCTCTCTGTGTTGTTATAGGGAACAACGGTAATAACATCACTGTCATCAGTGCTGCATGACAGCAAGAAATTTCCCAATCCAGATGTTTTTGATCCTGGACACTTCCTAGATAAGAATGGAGACTTTAAGAAAAGTGACTACTTCATGCCTTTCTCAGCAGGTAATAAAAACTCATTTCCATGGCTCCAGTGGCATGAGAATCTGTGGAGACTTACACAGTGGCTGCTGTGGAATGTCTTTCTGTATGCTGTGAATGTGTGTTGCTCTGATTGGTTGATAAATAAAATGCTGATTGGCCAGTAGTCAAGCAGAAAGTATAAACAGACAAGGAGAATTCTGGGAAGAGGAAGGCTGAGTCAGAATTCTCTAGACAGACACAGAGGAAGCAAGATGACAAGGCAGAACTGAGAAAAGGTACCAAGCCACATGACTAAACACAGATAAGAATTATGGATTAATTTAAGATATGAGAGCTAGCTAGCAAGAAGCCTGCTATGGCCATAGTTTGGAAATAACATAAGCCTCTGTGTGTTTATTTGGGTCTGACTTTGGGACCAGACAGGACACAGGAAACCTTCCAACTACAAGGGGCACCCTGATGGCCAGTAAACTTGTAATGATCAGGAGTATGACTCTCAGTGTCCATGCACTGTCATGATAAAGAGATTTCTTCCCTGTCAGGCTATGAAACTGAGTCTTTGATTGTTCATCCATTGTTCAAAACTGAAAAAGCTAAAGAGTAGAGAGTGTTTAATCTTCCTTTAGCTACATCACAGAAGTACCAAAGAAAGCAAACTTCATTTACACTTCACTCACCATGAAAATAGAGACATCATAATTTACATTCATGTCTTTTTTTTGCTGTGTCACTCACCTCCATGCTCAAGTATGCAATTACAAGTCTCCAAAAATACAGATAATTACCAAAGAGCCTCAAGTGTATTTGGTAAATGCATGAATGAACAATACTTGTCACATTTCAGTTGGACTAGGGCAATGAAAAAGACCCCCAGATCTCTAGGTTATTGGGGATAAATCAGGACATATATATCTCTCAAACCTTATATATTAAGGCAAAAATGGAGCAACATTCTAATAAATGACTTCTTAGATGCCTCAAAAGGCATGGGTAATGAAGAATTGTTGGAAGAAATATCATATCATTAAAAGAAGTTCATGAACCATTAGATCAGAGCATTTTTACTCAATTCAGAATTCCAGGAACTTCAAGATCATCATGAGATGATGGAGACATTGTAGATATGTCAGGACATTCTGCAAAGATTATCGGGAACCCCATTCCTTCTCATTCATGATGAGAACAATGGATATTGAGTCCACACCTGCAGTATGTATGCTGCCTTTGGATATGCAGTTTCTGTCCTTGGTTTTGTTATTTGTGATAATGAACACAGAATCCCTCTTCCTCAGTCTCCTAGGCAGTCTGATTACAAATGTGAATAACCACACCTAGCTAAAATGTATTTTTGAAGAATGTATTTCTTAATACTGTAGGTTAATTGAGTAACAAATTTGTTCCAAATTTCTATTTGCCTAATTAGTTGTCCTTTCATGCACCCATCCATCTACCCACCCATCCAATAACTTACCCTTCATTCATAGTCTCGTGTGTCAATTATAAGTACAATGATTCTCACATTTACAAATGAGAATAGTAATCTTCTTTGACTTTTCTTCCTCTAGGAAAACGAATTTGTGCAGGAGAGGGCCTGGCACGCATGGAGCTGTTTCTATTCCTGACCACCATTTTACAGAACTTTAAGCTGAAATCACTGCTTCACACTAAGGACATCAATATTACCCCAGTGTCCAATGGATTACTCTCTCTGCCACCCCCTTACAAGATCTGCTTCATTCCTGTCTAAGGAAGATCAGACTTCCTACAGGCTGTGTGTTTTCTAAAATCTGTTACAGACGTTCATCCACCTCCTTCTGATCAGGGACAAGGTGTCCTTTCTTCCCTTTCATGTATTCCCATTCTGTCAAGACCCAGGAAACACCTGTCAACCATTTTGCAATTTCTGGAGTCACTGCATAAATATATTGCTATTTTCTATTCTCTGCAACAGTGTTATTATCACCTTGTGCTAATGTGTACCTGGTCTTAAGTTAAAATAGAACTTCTCTGTAAAATAACTAATATAGTAAGATAATTCATGGTCATTTTTCTTCTGCATGTTTTCAATAATAAATATATTTGATTTGCATACTTGTTTTTAGACTTGCTTACAATTCAGGTAAAAAAAAATGAAAGAAAACAGAGTTCCCAACAAATTACACTGGTCCACATATCGTGAAGCATAGAGAATTCAAGCTAGGGTGCTAGAGAGATATTTCATTCATTAAAGTACTTGCCATATAAACCTGAATATCTAAATCCAATCTGTGGTATTATGACCAGGCATTATGGTGTGTACTTGTTTTACCAACACTGAGGAAATAGAACAAGAGATCCTAGGAGCTTACTGGACATCCAACCCAGCCTAATTAGTGAGACTCGTGTCCCAGTGAGATACCCTATCTCAAAAAACAAGCCTGTCATTTCCCAAGAAACAACACCCAAGGTTCACCTCTGACTTCCACATATACATATGTATATGCACATACATTCTCTCACATATATGCACCTGATTGTGCACACACATCCACACACCCACATACATACATGTAAAACAGAATGTGAAGAGGAAGGTGGTACCAAAGCCCTTTGGCTGAGCATCACTTAGAGTCACTGGAAGTATTTGTATTTGAAACAAATAAGCAGTGTCCAGGAATTGCTCCACCCTGTGGAAGACAAGTCACAGGGATGAATACACATGCAGAGTCAGGTCATGTCCTGCTTTGCTGCTATTGTCAACAAAAGGTAAAATTTTTAACATGCTTTTGACTTGATGTTCTCAGGTTAGACCTGAGGTCGCATTTTGACTTTCTATTGCTAAAAATATGCTCTATATGTGTCCCTTCTCTTCCCAAAAGAATAATGGTCCCAGGAAGAGTCACATTTCTATAATTTCTAGATGCTACAGTCCCTTCCCACTGTATTACAAGTAATCAACTGAGAAGTGACATTACTGATTATCTCCTTCTGTCTTAGTCTCAAAGGAGCCACTTTGTCTGGCGTTGCTAAGTTCTTACCTAGTACAGAGATATGTCTGCACATCTATTAGTACACAAGCATACATTCACACATGCCATTTGATCTATATATAGATTGTTGTGGTATAAAATGTAGCTCTTTGTGAAATACTACTATTCTACAAAGTTATGTATTTTTCTAGTAAAAATATGCTGCACACTTTCCTCCACTTTTCTCAGGCCTCTAAACTTGGATTCAAACTTGCCACCTGTTTTCCTGAGTATTCTTATTACAGTCAGATTACATAAGTAATTCTCAGTTCTAAGACCAAGTGAACCAATTGCTTTGATAAATTAACTCTCATCTATCTACTATTTATATGTCTATCACCTCTCTCTCTCATATATCTATGTATTTTGTCTGTCTTTCCTATGTCCATCTACCTATCAATCTATGCTTCTACTTATCTATCATATTGTTTCTGTCTTGTAAGAAACCTGAGCAATTGAAGAAGTGATTTTCTTGACATTGCTTTTATTATTTATCTTGAAGTTTGCTGAATATACATTTCTAGAGTGTAGATAATTTATGTTGGTATTCTTCAGGCATTTTTAAATGAGTTATACTGTGCCATGTTGCTTTGGGGAATTAGATTACCTTGAATCTTGACCCTTCATTTGTAACATGGTTCCCCTTTGATATCTTAAAATATGTTTTTTCCACACTTTGTGGCAAAAAATTTCATTGTAAAATTCTTCATTTACTGGTAGTGAGCATCTTCAGCTGCATAACATATTTCCTTTAATTAAACAGACTCCTATTTAATATTTTGTGGGCCTCAACTATTATTTCTCATTTTTTTCTCTGACCTTTATATCTGTGTTTTATTATGCATATGTGGTACTTCTTGACTTTCTTTCACATTGTTTACCCTTTCTATTCCTTTTATATCACATGTATATTTATGTATATACATGTAAAAATCATAAATTTTGTCATAGTTATTATGTGTCTTTGGTTAATATACCCATTTTCATATAACATTATATTCTTAACTTTCATGAATTCTTTTATGTTTATTACTGAACTAGGTAGACAGTTCACTTTTGTAGGGCTGGATTGCAAATAGGTATTGTTTAAATTTGACTTTATGCTGGAATATCTTATTTTCTCCATCTATGGTGATTGAGACTTTTTCTGGATATAGTAATCTGGACTGACATCTATGGTCTCTTAGAGTCTGAAGCACATCTTTCCAAGCCCTTTTTTCTTTTAGAATCTCCATTGAGAAATCAGGTGTAACTTGAATAGTTCTGCCTTTATATGTTTCTTCGTTTTTTTCCTCTGCAGCTTTTAATATTCTTACTTTGCTCTCTATGCTTTGTGTTTTTATTATTATGAGGCAATGGAACTTTCCTCTCTGGCCCAATCTATTTGGTCTTCGGTATGCTTCTTGTCCCTTTATAGGCATCTCCTTCTTTAGGTTAGAAAAGTTTTCTTCTACAATTTTGTTGAAAATGTTTTCTGGGTCTTTGAGTTGATATTCTTGTTCTTCCTCTATTTCTATTATCTTAGGCTTGGTCTTTTCATAGTATTCCAGATTTCCTGGATGTTTTGTGTTAGGAAGTTTTTAGGTTTAACATTTTCTTTGACTGATGTATTCATTTCTTCTATTGTATCTTAAATGCCTGAGTTTTTTTTTTTTTCATTTCTTGTATTCTATTGGTGAAGCTTGCCTCTGTAGTTCCTGTTCATTTACCTAGACTTCCCATTTTTAGGATTCCCTCAGTTTGTGTTTTCTTTATTGCTCTATTTCCAATTTCAGTTCACGGACAGTTTTATTTGTTTACTTAAACTTGTTTGTTTTTTCTTGGCTTTCTTTAAAGAATTCATTCATCTCTTCCAATTGTTTGTTTGTATTTCTGGCTTGCTTTGTGGGGCTTATTTATTTACTCTAATTGTTTTTGTTTTCCTGAATTTCTTTAAGTGATTTAGTTATTTCCTCTAAGCACCTGCTGGAATAATCAGGGTCTGCTGTGGTAGAATAGCCAAGTTTAAGTGGAGATGTATTGTCCTGGCTATTATTGTGTTCATACATTAGCATCTAGGCATCTGGGTTTGGGGTGGTTATAGGTCTAGGTGCTAGTTTCTTGGTTTATCTTGATTGGGTGGGTGTTTTGTACCTTCGTTTCTGTTTCTACTCCAAATTTTCAGAGTGTGTTGATGCTTTTCCTGGCCTGTTCATCTGGTGTACTCATTGGAATGTTTGCTGGTGTTGGATGCTGGGGAGGAGGATGCCAAGAAGAGTTGGTCTATTGCAATTCTAGGCATGATCCTGAGTATTGGTTCTGGGTAACAGTGAGAGTGGGGTAGGCCCATGGGCACCCTACCTGGTCTGCTGGCAGGTGTGGCCTGTGGTTAAGTTGGGGTATGGGATACAGTCAAGAGGCAGAGAGGGAAGGATAGGGTGGGATGGTCTGTGGGATCCACAGGAGGTGTGGACGGTGGATGGGGGAAGCTTCAGCTGGTGTTCTGTTGCAGCACGAGGGGCAACCATGATAATTGGGTCTGTAGTAACAGAAAGAGTGGAGAAGGTCCATGGGCAGCCTACCTGGTCTTTTGGTAGGCGTGGCCTCTCAAACACTGAAATCTTTTTGCTCCACTTTTAATTACTCTTTTTTTTCCAATTTTCAAAAGTCTATGGTCCTGTGTTCACTCTGTACTTGGGCAGGAAGCTGTGATTTTGCATGGATATGAAGTTGTGAAAGAAACCTTGATTGATCATGGGGAAGGGATTGCTGGAAGAGGAAGCTTTCCAGTGGCTGATAAGATTGCTAAAAGCCATGGTAAGTTTCCACGTGCCTCCATGTCCATGAGTCTACATGTCTATGCACCTATGTGTCCATGTATGTATGTTGGGCTGTGGTCATAGGGAATTTGAGGAATGTAATCTTGAAAACTAGTTCAGACTCAGTTTGGCTTTCTGTGTGGCAACCACCCATCAGCACCCCTTCCTTACTTGATATCTCCCTACCCATTTCTGCTCTTTCTTTTAGGCATTGTTTTCAGCAGTGGAAGGATCTGGAAAGAGATGAGATGCTTCTCACTCATGACTCTGTGAAACTTTGGGATGGGGAAGAGGAGCATTGAGGACCATGTTCAAGAAGAAGCTCTCTGTCTTGTGAAGGAACTGAGGAAAACCAATGATGAGTGTTACTCATCACAGACTTCTATCTTGTTATTAGGTCCTGGAGAAGTTTTGATGGTGGCCAGAGCTTTCATTCTGTGTTCTGGTTCAGTCTTCATATGGAAAGTATGATTTGTAGTTTTTAAAAAAAAGAGTTTGC
>CABHPR010147144.1:0-23810 GCA_902168415.1 Peromyscus melanophrys
TCTGTTCTCAGTCTCTTTCCCCCCTTGTAGACAGAATGGAACTTCTAACTAAACGTACACTAAGAGAAATTAAGGAGGGGTTAAGCCTCACCTTTTCTTCGGCAGTAAATTTGGTTGATGACACACACATCCACTGGGTTTTTCCCACACTCACTGCCAGAGTGTGGCCTTTGTACTAAGACAAGACACAGGTAAATGTGCTCAGATACTCTGCCCTCAAATGCTAATGAGGTGACAGGGAGATTGGAGAGCCTCCTGCAAGCTAGTTTGCTGCTGAGAACAGGTCTCCCAGAAGGTATCCCTAAGAACATTTTTGCCAGCACAGGGACGAGGCTAGGGCCAAAAAAAAATTCTGGCAAGCATCTAGTACCCTCCCTCCTCATACTGGCAACATCGGCACCGAGGACTGCCACTGTGGACAAGCTCCCCTGCCAACCCTTCTCTGGAGGGAAGGATGCTTATTTATACTTACATCATCCTGCACATCGAGGTCACAGCCAGCCTTCAGCAGAATCTGGACCACAGAGAGATGACCCTTATTGGCAGCGAGGTGCAAGGGGGTCCGGCCATGCTGTCAATGCAAAAAAAAAAAAAAAACAACCGGTTTCAGAACTAGACACACCAAGGGCCAGGCCACCAAAGCGAAGAGGACACGGCAGCTTTTAGGAACGCCTCTGCCCCTCACCCCAGCTGTCCTTTGACTCTGGCAGATTCTCAAGGAATTTGTTCAGAATTCAAGTTGCCTTGCTTAACTTGGGCCATTGGCATTGTAACTGACCCCCCCCCCCAAAAAAAAGTGTTCAGCTGGGAGTGGTGGGCATGCCTTTATGCCTTTAATCCTAGAAAAATCAGGTGGATCTCTGAGTTCTAGGCCAGCCAGGGCTAAACAGTGAGACCCTGTCTCAAAACACTAATAATGTTAAAATAATGTTAAAAAGCAAACATTTCCCTTACGTATAATTTTTCTGTCCTACTCTTCAGTGGTGAAACGCGGGGCTCCTCGAGCTCCCATCTCCCTACTAGTGCTAATACCACGGGGTGGTGAGGGCTGTGACTGTGAATCTGACGGACCGTGGGCAGGACACAAGCAAACGTCAAATCCATGGGCTCCTGCAGATCTAGTCAATAACCCCATAAGGTTAAAAGCCATAGCCAAGCGGAGGTGGAAAAGGCTCTGCCTCCTTTGGAAAACAGATTTTTAAAAGTATGGAGAAATAGTATATGAAGAGCCACATATCTGCCAACTATTTAAAAAAAAAAAACCCAAAACCCAGAGACACTATTGCTGTTCTTGTGACTGCCTCCCAGATCTCTCTGTGGCCCCCAAGAACTAACCCTTCTTTGGAATTTGGCATTTATCTTTTCTTTGTCTTTAGTTACACTGTCGCCCCCTGTCTATTGCCAGGAGCAACATCCAGATTATTATTATTATTATTGTTGTTGTTATTATTATTATTACTACTTTTTTTTGGTTTTTTGAAACAGGGTTTCTTTGTGTAGCTTTGCGTCTTTCCTGGAACTCACTCGGTAGCCCAGGCTGGCCTCGAACTCACAGAGATCGCCTGCCTCTACCTCCCCAGTGCTGGGATTAAAGGCGTGCGCTACCACCGCCTGGCTAACATCCAGATTATTGTTTTCAACTCTCTCAGGCCCCGTAAACAACAAAGTATCATTTAGCTTTTCTTCTTGTGATTTTGTTTGTTGGGTTTTGGTCCACCATTCTGTTCTGGTGATGTTGCCGTTGTTCAGGTTTCCTACGGCCACCCCGCCCTGTAGCAGCGTCACAAAGGGGTTCGTTCCCTTCCCTGCAACTGTGTGAAGTCTGTGGGCACCCACAGTGTGTGCCACCGGAAAGAAAGCGCATCTGCTGGGTGTGCGTTAGCTTCGGTCCAGGGAACTGACCTTGTCAAACTTCTACCTCTCCAGGCTCTCACCTCTAGAGACATCCTGTTTTCAGGAGGATTCACTCTGAAGAAAAGTTCAAGTGACTTTGGCATTTGAGGAAAAGGGGCTCAGAGGACCTTGTATCCAGCCTAGCATCTCACTAAGAGCCCACTGCCTTTTTGATATTCTAGTGGAATACACACGTTATGATCTCAATAAAGCGCCATTCTGCCACGATAACTAGCCACGGAGAAAACAACAGACAAATTAAGAATCTAAATTCCTAGCCATGAAATCCAATCAAAACAGTAGAACGAGTCTGGAAAGAAAGAGGCCAGAGCTTGCTTTAAAATTAGAATTCTTAATTAAGGGACAAAGTTACTCCCAAGAATTAGGCTATAAAAAAACCTTCACAAGAAAAGGCAAGGTCAGAGATGAGACAAAGGACTGACCTTTCTCGGCTCACCATGTGCTATCCTAACCTGGATCCTTTCAGTGAGATGTCCACAGTGCCCCAGATGGAGGAAAGGGACTGGACTTTAATCACTGGGCCCAGGATCAGGCTCCAACTGTCATCACATGTCCTTGTGAATGACCTCACATGTCAACACCGATTAAGGGACCTTCATAAAGTTTTCTAAGGCATTCTGAATCCCAGGCAGCTTGTCGTGGGGGTGAGGGGATGTGTGTGCTGTGAGGACAGAGACACTGGAGTCAAAATCAAGTGCCTTAAACAACCAGACAACAGAGCAGGGCAGGGGACGGGAGTGGGGGACTGCTCGGAAGAAGCTAGACCCAGGACCACAGCCCGGGGGAGGGGGTGGGGGGACTCCTTCCTGCCACCGCCCACCTGGTCCTGATGGGTAAGGCAGACAAAAGGTTTGTCCAGGTGAACACAGGCAGAGGGCAGAAGGAAACCCTGCTGCGGTTCCTCTGTGGAGCCTAATGTTGGCAGGAATGCCTGTCCCTACCGTTCCTGTGCTGAAGCCCCAATCCCTGCTGGAATGGCCTCTGGGCAGTGAGCCAGCAGCGGGATTAGTGCCTTGTAGATAGGGCAGATGACGATACAGTGCTGCATGGTGCTGGCTCCATGAACAAGGTTCCTGAACTGCAGACATGTCCTAAGCCAAAGTCAGTTGAGAAGTAAAAGGCTAGGGCCACTGGAGCCAGACAATCTCAGTGGTTTTGTGTAGGACAATGACCTAAGCCCACTTTCTCACCTGTCAAACAGGTACGGACTCCACACCCCATACTTGAGATAAAAATGAAGTACAGTCCTCCATCTCGAGGGGTTTCCCCACTGTTGTCTGTCCTCAGCCCCCGAGCTAAGGATACTCCCGACCGCTGTCCCTCCTTGATAGACATCCCTACACCTTTACCACAGCAAAGAGTGGTGGGATAGTTACACTGTCACACGGGTCTGAGGGAAGACACAGGCTCTAGCTTTCAAGGCTCCCACTCGGCAGCCCCTCCTTTTCCCTGAAGTTCCCAGGAACTTCTCCAGGAACACCTTTCCCCAAACTCCTCCTGCTGTTCCCCCAAGACATGACCCCAACCATCTGCACACTCATGGCATTTGGCATCCAGTGAGAAAACCACAGAACATTCTCTGTTGTGTGTCATCCTGGGTCCAGCTGGGGTGTGGTCTCCTGAGAGAACGGTGCCTTCCATGATGAAGCAGGTTGACACTGGGTGGTCAGAGGGCCATATGCAAGAGGCCCAGGGCTCCTGGAGCACAGTGGTACTGGAGCTAATTCCATGACACTGGATTGACCTCAGGAAACAAATGGAGACTGTGGGTTGTTGACAAGCTCAGGTTCAAGGATGTCTCTGCCCCTCAATGGACATGTCAGCCTCTTGGGCCATTTTAGTAGATGTGGGCACACGGGCTCCTCTGAGAAGGTGCCGGGTGTCACCTACACTCAGCTCCTTTGCTGGCCTCTGGGAGAGCACAGCACTCGCAAAAGCAGGCCCGTTTCCTTCAGTAGCTGAAGCTGTCCACCTCTGACAAAGGAAGAATGCAAGTAGCGGAAACGGGCTTTGTTTCCCAGAACATTCTGTAGTGAAAAGCAAGAATAGTGCGGTCTCTCAGAGAGCAGGCTCTCCCCACCCAGTGCACAGCACACCTGCCCTGATTGATGGAAAACACAAGAAAATAGATCCTGAGAGGCATCTCTGAACAACCTAAGTCAAGATGAAACTGCTGCCATTTCCACGCCCAGGACTGTTGGGGAGGAAACGCAAGCAGGAGAAAAGACTGTGTAAGACAAGTGCTGTGAAGAAGTGTCGGTGCACCCTAGATTCTACCCCAGGCATTCTCAGAGACAAGCCTGACCCAACCTAGACCATCTCCGCAGAGAACAAGGAAGACAAGAGCTGAAGACAGCGGCGGTGGACACTTACTGCCCTGAAGACGCTGTCTTAAGAAGCTTGCGTTAGCTCATTCAGTCCTCCAACTCTAGAGACAGACGACAAGCCCATTTTACAGGTGAGGAGGCAAGAGGCCAAAGAGACTGTCACTTGTTCTAGAAATATAGACTCAGTCCTTAAGCCCTCTGACCCTACCCCAGATCCAGCTATACACTGCCCTGGGGCGTGTGTGTGTGTGTGTGTGTGTGTGTGTGTGTGTGTGTGTGTGTGCATGTGTGTGTTAGTTTGCTTTCTACGCTGTTATAAACATCATTACCAAAAAGCAACTTTAAAAAGGAAGGATTTATCTTAGACTTCCATGTCAAAGTCCTTCATTATGGGAAGGCCGGGCAGGAACCTGGAGGCAGGAATTGAAGCAGAGATCATGGAGTAATACTTATTGGCTTGCCCAGTCTGCTGTCTTCCACTCCCCAGGAACACCTGCCTAGGGGTAGCTCCACCTTCCACATCAATCATTACTCAAACAGTGTCCACAGGCCTGCCTACACACCAATCTGACACAGGCAGTTTCTGACCCAAGCTTATGGCAAACTGACCCCAAACTAAAGTGTATGGGGCTCCAGGAGTGGAGAAAGAAACACTGGGTCTGGCTTTCGGGATGCTCTTGGGTTCTTGAAGGTTGTGCCCAGACACTGACCCCTTGGAGCTCTGAGACATCACCTGGTTTCCTCAGATCTGAAAGGACGAGCAGAGACTTTCTACCCCTAAACCCTCTGGGGAGCTGAGTCCGTCTGTGATGGCTGACCCACTGCAGAGACTTTCTACTCCTAAACCTTCTGGGGAGCTGAGTCCGCCTGTGATGGCTGACCCACTCCTTCCTGCGAGGGTCTCCCCCCAACTGTAGGACCCCACTACCAGTTCTCATACAGCCTTCCCAGGTGATGCTGCTGATCTTCGGCAGCTGTGAACACAGGACAAGAGGAGGAGGGGCCAGGACAAGTCTTCCAAAGAGGGTCCCTCAGGCTAAACATGCCAGGCTGGGCCTGCCCAAGCAAGAGCTATTCCTCTGGCTGCACTTTTCTTGGTGGCCTCCTCATCGTCATCAGTGAAGAACACTGAGCTAGGACATTTCTTGTTCACGCTTTGGCAGTTCTGTTCACAAGCTACAAAGGCCACAGCTCCTCGTAGTGACAGCACAATGACAGCTGTGTACTATGACCGTAATGCTTCCTCTCCTGGGCTTCGGAATCTCCTGGAGGACCAGCGGCCGCACGGACAGCTGGGTCTCCTGCCGTTGTTCCTGATTCTGAGTTTGGACGGAACCTACAAATCTGCATTTCTGGTAAGTGTCTGAGAGGTGGGTACTGAAGGTGGGACTGTAAGCCCGAGTGCCACTCACTTAACCTACCAGTTTTCAGCCCTATCACACTTTAGATTTACCCATACTCTTTTTAAAACATGTATTTACTTTTATTTTCATGTGTCTGAGTGTTCTGCCTGCATGTGTGTAGGTGCCTGATCCAGAAGAAAGTGCCAGCTCCCCGGGAACTAGAGCTGCTGGTGGTTGTGGATGCTGGAAACCAAATCTTGGTCCTCTGCCAGAGTGTCAAGTGCTTTTAACCACCGAGCCATCTCTCCAGCCCCAAGTTGCCTGTACTCTTTTAATAAATCCAAAACATTAACCACCAAGGGGTTAAATTCTATCAACTCTCTGTGTGGTCCTGCGAGGGTTTTAGAGTTTCGGGTGATCCTGGTGTGCAGGTGGAGCGATGACCTGCCTAACCCCTCTGAAGCTACTTGCTGGTTCCGAGTTGTAGTTTCAGGATGGGCCACCGCAGGCCAGGAGAGGGAGAGGAGGTGAATCCCTCATTTCTCTTTCATCCAGCCAGGGTGGAGGTAGAGGCTGCTTCACATAGGGCAGCCAAAGAAAGAGCAAACAGCTTGGAGATGCTGTCAAACAGTGGCAACAGAAAAGCAACCCCACCGATGTCAATTCTGGGACACTGGCTTGGAACGGCACTGTGTTCGGGCAGGTGTGATGGACAGCTACAGAGCTGACGCATGAGAATATCAGAGGCTCCCTTCCAGCAAGTAACCCATAAATTACACTCACAGGTGACTGTAATTAGGGAGCCAAACAACCCTTGCCACTTCAGTGAGAGAAGCAGGGAGGGCTGTTGGGGACATTCCAGAAGGAGGAGCCACGCTAAGACGGTGATCTCCCACCAATGAGGATGGTAAAAGAACACAGACAAAGTGACCAGGTTAAACATCGAAGGCAGTGCAGGTGTCTTTTCCAATGTGTGTTCAGACATGGGGCTGAGCCTCCATGCTGGACCCTGAGCTCCTCTTTGAGAAGGTCCAGGCCTCAAGTAATGGTGACTCAGGGTCATCTGCGAACCACAACCTACAAACAAAAGTAAAAGAAGATTCCACCCCCCCAGGCACCCCCCCCCCAGCCTCCCAAAGTCATGGTGCCTGAGTCACGAACAATCTTGGTCACTCACCCACCCAGGCCTGCTCCTGCTTAGGAGTTCTGGGTCCTACTTACTAAAGGGCACACTTTTTAGACGAGCAATACAGCTTCACGAGTGGCCCGGCTGCTCTAAGAGCACACTCTTCAGGAGTGAGGCGCATGGGTGCTGGCCGGCACTCAGCCATTCTAGTAACACAGCGTCACTCAATGAAATTCATGTGGCCAGACTCTCACAGAGACCTGGGAAGAAGGCAAAGGAACAAAACGGAAGAGACTAGACTCCAAAGGAAGGTAGGGGTGAGGGGAAGCAACAGAAAGGAGACTCATTTGCTGTGGGATGGTCTGTATGTCAAACATGTTGCTTATTGGTCAATGAATAAAACACTGATTGGCCAGTGGTCAGGCAGGAAGAAGTATAGGCGGGACAAGGAGGAGAGAATTCTGGGAAGTGGAAGGCTGACGAGACACTGCCAGCCGCCGCCATGACAAGCAGCATGTGAAGATGCCGGTAAGCCACGAGCCACGTGACAAGGTATAGCTTTATAGAAATGGATTAATTTAAGCTATAAGAACAGTTAGCAAGAAGCCTGCCACGGCCATACAGTTTGTAAGCAATATAAGTCTCTGTGTTTACTTGGTTGGGTCTGAGCGGCTGTGGGACTGGCAGGTGAGAGAGATTTGTCCTGACTGTGGGTCAGGCAGGAAAACTCTAGCTACACTCATTAGCTCAAAGAAATAAAACAACTAAACCATTTTAACTGGGACGCTGCAAGGAGACAGTTGGGTAGATGTGGCCCACTTGAGGACAAACACTATAATGGGAAGAAATGAAGGACAGTGCATCTTTTCCTCAGGAGACGGTAAGAAACGCAGCAGTTCAGGACCATACAGCTCTTGCTGGAGGTCAATAGTGTCTCTGTTGTTCATAGCATCAAGGAAAGAGGGAGTGCGTGCGTGGTCAGAGAGTGTAAGGCTCTTCAAGAAGGTGTGTTCATGTGTTAAAAACATGACTGCAGGCCAGGCGGTGGTGGCGCACACCTTTAATCCCAGCACTCGGGAGGCAGAGGCAGGCGGATCTCTGTGACTTCGAGGCCAGCCTGGGCTACCAAGTGAGTTCCAGGAAAGGTGCAAAGCTACACAGAGAAACCCTGTCTCGAAAAACAAAAAAACAACAACAAAAGCAAAAACAAAAAAACACTCAAAAACATGACATTCAGATGGTGTGGACTTTTTTTTCTTTTTTTGAGTCAGAGTCTCATGTAGCCCAGGCTGGCCTCAAACTGATTATATAGCTGAGGCTGTCCTTGAATTTTCTCTCTCTTTCTCTCTCACTCTCTCTTTCTGAGACAGGGTTTGCCTGTGTAACAGCCCTGGCTGTCCCGGAACTCCCTTCGTAGACCAGGCTGGCCTTGAACTCACAGAGCTCTGCCTGTCTCTGCCGCCCGAGTGCTGGGATTACAGGCTGCACCAGGGCACCTATCTGAGAAAAATACTTTGAGTTTAGTTTGGATGAAGGTAGTAAGTCCCAGGCAGCTGTGACTCTACCACAGATGAGATCTGAGGTCTCAAGAACACAGTTCTCGTTTACTTCTGCCTGTGACGCTGGCCTTGGGGCTTCTCAGTTCAGTTTTAAATACCTGAAGAGCCCCCACTTTCCTAGATGTCCCAAGGGCCCTCTCACCATCGATTATACTCCTTGAGAGTTTCAACCACTGCCTGGAATGATTTGGATTTTGTTCACAAGACTTAAAGTCCTTCTCAGGTTTACAATTCAATGATAGAAAGTTATGAGGACACATGGAAGGAAATGACATGGATCGAAGGGAAGGAACCAATGAAGGTTCACACTTAAAAACAACTGATGGTCTCAAATTTTCCAGAGCTTTCTCTCCTTCTGACAAACGTGCTTCGTTTATTTGGGTAAGTGATACAGCACCTCTTTACCAGGCCATAGGTAACAAAAAGCAGCAGGAATGAAGAAGTGCCTGATAACAGGCCAAAATGTAATAGAACAGACAGATGGTCATTCCTGATTGGGCAGCAATAGCCATTACTGGGGTACTCCTTTAAAATAACAATCACCAACAGTTTGGAACAGTTATTTGAATCATATTTTTAGTAACCAATTGTTCCAAATAATTAGATTTCATCAATTAAAAAAATTACTTTTGTGGTTACACATTAATTTTCAGAGTTAGGCTTCCTTCAAAAATGTCCACCAGCAACACAATTAAAAATGGCTTATGTCATTTCATTGGCTGTTGAGGATTCCATCATCTGCTACAGTGCACATGACCCTGAGTGATGGGGCATCATCTGCACATGCCCTTCAAAGGTTGCGGTTTAGACTACATTTCAAAGAAGCGATGCATTGACAGACGAAGCATGTGACCCGTTGCACGGTGCACTATGGGTGGAAGGTAAGGGCCATCCTCTGAAGGGAATGAGAGGCACTGCCGTTTCAGCAACTGTCAACCTCCTTTCATGTGGTGGCACAATGAGCTCTGGGATTCCCCTGCATTCCTGGAACAAACCTACCTGTCTGCACGGCCTCTGCTCAGTGGTGCTGCATTCTACTAGGTAAGATTAAGAACGGCCAGGCGGTGGTGGCCCACGCCTTTAATCCTGGCACTCTGAAGGCAGAGGCAGTTGGATCTCTGTGAGTTCGAGGCCAGCCTGGTCTACAAAGAGTTCCTGGATAGCCAGGACTGTTATACAGAGAAACCCTGTCTCAAAAAACAAAAAAGAAAAAAAGAATTTCTTATTCTGGACTGGGCATGATGGCTCACACCTGCAGGATCAGAACTTGGGAGGTAGAACAGGAATATTAGGAATTTCATGAGAATTAGACCACTTAATACCATGCTGCTTCCTGGGTCTTTTCTTGTGTGTGTGTGTGTGTGTGTGTGTGTGTGTGTGTGTGTGTGATTTGTTTTATTGTGGTAAAATACATACAACATAAACATTTATTATCTTACCTAGTTTTTTTTAATAATTTACTTATTTTTATTTTATATACATTGGTGTTTTGTCTACAAGTATGTCTGTATGCAGGAATCAGGTCCCCTGGAACAAGAGTTACAGAGAGTTGTGAGCTGTCATGTGGGTGCTGGGAATTGAAACTGTGTCCTCTGAAAGACCAGCCAGTGCTCTTAACCACTGAGCCATCTTATGTAAGTCTTAATTGTAAAATTCAGAGGCACCAAACTGATCCACAGCAGTGGGCAGTCCTGACCACCATTCACATGTACATTGGTCTTCAGCCTATTTGTGTCTTTATTTTCTTTCTTTCCCTACTGCAGAGGTAAAATTTCCAGGATTACGTGGGACAAGAGTGGTCGGAGCAGAGGTTCCTTCCCATCGTCTTCCTTGTGTTTCATTTCTCCCCACGAAGCATGATGCCCACAGGGGGTTCTTATTGTTGGGTTACTTGGTTTTCTGCAGATGTCCTTTAGGTAGAAAACTCTTGATTTCTGGATTGCTGACAATTCTTAACCACATGGGAGTATGGGAGTATACCATGTGCATGTCTGAATATTTCTTTGGACTATGTATGTGCCTGGTGCCCATGGAGGTCAGAAGAGGGCATTAGATCATCTGGAACTGTAGTTACAGACAGTTGTGAGCTGCCATGTGAGTGCTGGGAACTGAACCCAGGTCCTCTGGAAGTACAGCATCTGCTGATATGCTCATTTAGTCCTTCATCAGTATCCTTTGGAAACTGGTCCCAGGACCTCCTCAGATACTCAAGTCCCATACATAAAGTGGCACAGTATAGACATAGGAGCTCCACCCACCTCTGGTGTACTGCAAACTACCTCTAGACTCTAACACCAACCGTAGAAAATGCAGACACTATGTACACAGTTGCTGTGCTGTTAATGGTATGAAAAGAAAGTCGGGTTCAGCACAGATTACAAATGCAATTTTTTGTTGTTGTTATATTTTGAGACAGGGTCTAATTATATGACACTAGCTGGCCTGGAACTCACTGTGTAGACCACATCTGCCTGCCTCTGCCACCCAAGTACTGGAATTCAAGGCATCTTCAATTTCTTTGTAATATTTCTCATGTCCTCCATTTCTTAAACTTTTTTAAAAACAAAGATGGCACATGGCTTAATGTCTCATCTACAGATGAGGATAATTTATAGTCTCAAACAGATTTTCTATCTTCAGTTGGCTGAATCTACAGATGTGGATCCTGAGGATAAGTAGAGACAACTATACAGTTTCTCTTCCCTAGTTTGTTATAAACCAAATGTCTGGGTCTCCCCTAGAATTCAGATACTAAAGCTCTGGCCCTCAATAGTGTCTGCAGATGGAGGCTTTGGGAGGTGATTAATATCAGATGAGGTCTTCAGAGAGGGCCTTCTACAATGGTACCAGCATCCTTTGAAGAAGGGAGTATTAATCACTCCCCATTCTGTTCAGAGTCTGTGATGACAGAGAAGGTGGCCATCTATACACCAGAAAGAACCCTCACCAGGAACCAAATCCATAGGTACCCTCATTTTGACACTCACCCTCAACTGTGAAAAACAACTGTCATTTGTTTTAACAGTACATACGTGGACTGAACTAGGACACCCGAGGACCTGCAGTGCATACTGCTACTAAACAGGTCTTGCAAGCTTGAAGTAAACTCCTCTTGATCCCTGTATATGATTCTTTTTCTATATTGCTGCATTCAGTAGAGACAAGGGCTGAAAACTAACAGGCTTACCTGGCACCCCTTCCACCATACACCCCAAGTCACGTTCTTACAACCACCCCAAACACACCACAGCTCACCCTGCTGTGAGCAGTGAGTCTGCTGAGGAAGGGATTTCAGCCTCTATACGTGCTCCTTAGTGTAGTTTCTAAATGGGAGTCATTACAGATGAAGACATGAAGACAGGACAAAGAAGGACCCCGAGGACTCAGCAGGAGTCTCCCTGTGCTGGTTCTGGCCAGAGGCCCCAGGGCAACTCTCTTCTCATGGTCTGACACCCACTAACCACTAGCTGGCAGAGGGCTGCTTCGGGAATCTTACAATGTGCCAGTGATGGGCTTGCTTTTGTTCACAAAGATATAAGCATGAGGGAGGACTTTAAAATTCTGACACTCAACAGGGCCACAACATGTAACACAACATGTAGAGTAGTTATGACCATTAGTCACGTCCACAAAATGGCTCAGCCGGTAAAGGTACTCGCCATGCAACCTGGTAACCCGAGTTGACCCCTGGAAAGGTGGGAGAAGAGGATCAACTCTGTAAAGTTATCTTCTGACCTTCACATGCATGCTGTGACACCCATCCCTGGCCCCCTCCCCAATATCATGCATATACACACGAGAAATAAATAAAGCATTTAAAGACCTATTAACCTACATACCTGGGAGCTTAGGACCTACGTGAAATTTCATGGAACTTTATCTGGATTACCAAACACTTAGATGTGTAGATAGAGGCTTTCTGTGGAGTCTGCTCGGGCAACAGAATACCAGCAGCACTGACTAAACACAGTGGAGGGTGATGAACGGCTTTCTACAGAACACCCAGGCAGCAGCGGATATCTCTGAGCCAGTATCTCTACCGGGCCTGCCCAGGGCAGGAGTGCAAACAAGGTCACCTCCATCCCCACGGAGCATCACTTAACTAAGGCCTCTACTGAGGGCAAGAGGCCCAGAAAAGCCAGTGGACGTGCCCACAAATTCCCTATAGCAAGGGAGCAGCAAGGAAGAACAGTGAAGAGACCAGTGACCAAATTCTGGATTCCACTTCCACAGCAGCCTTCGATTCACCTCGGAGGCTGGAGTCCATGTGGGGTCCATCCCTAGGCCCTGAGGCTTGTTCTCCTTGGTCACAGTGCAGCTCCTCAAAGGCCCAGGCAGAGGTGCATGCCAACCTCTTCATGTTAATTTTCCAATAAACCTCCCAATCTGAGCGGTCATCTCTCCTCCCTCCAGAAAGCATCTCTTGAAGGTGTCTACGGACCTTTGCTAGAAGCACGGGTCTCCATGACGTCTGCCTTATCAAGAGCCTCAGAAGAGTAGGTTAGTGTTCATGAACCCATTATGGAGCAGATGCTTTTCTGGGAGTTTCCCATAGGCAAGCCGCATAAGAATTCACAGCACATGTTGCATTTCCATAATTGATACATTTGTTTCCCATTAAACTTGTTTTGAATTATGACATTCAGAGTACCAGTATTTAATTATATTCCTCAAGCTCAATAGACAGCGTAATCCTCATAAGAGACGTTCCTAGAGCAATTGGTACTCTCCCTCTGAATACCTGGGAACTCCTCAAGCCCAGGCCACATCCCAGGCTAGTTAAATCAAGAGTCTACTGAACCCCACCTGGACACTGGTATTTTTTAGGGTTGTCCAAATGCTCCTACCTGCAGCCAATACTGAGAACAGTTACCCAAAGGAACCACTGAGGACAAGGAACTCCAGTGGGGACATGGTCATCATGCTGATTGTAACCATCGTCAACTGTGCCCTGTCCTCCTCCTGGGTCCCCCTGTGTAAGCACTGTGTGTGGATTACATCACTTCATCATCCAAAGGAATCGATGGTACTTCACAGACAGGAAGTGAAGGCTTGAGAAGGTTAACAAGCTGGCCAGGCTTGCGGAGAAGGGGACTGTGACCCATTCTCTCCACCCTTAATAGGAATCGTGAAAGATTTTAAAACGGGGAACAAATTTAAAGAGACAATAAGCAGAACGGCGGTCAGCAGGGGCTCCGGGAAGAGACAGAGGAGTTAGTCTCCAACATGACAGAGTTTAGTGTGGAGAGCTGGAAGGTCTGGAGATAGACTGTGGGGATAGACAAAAAGTGGGTGGACTTCCCAGCCCTGAACTGTGTGCCGGGATATGAGTGAGGTGGTAAGCTGCACATCATGTATAGCTTGTACAAATCAATGAGCCCGAGGTGACGCAGAGGTCCCATCACAAACCACGGTGTGACTCCAGGTTATTGCCAAGTCCTCCAGTGGCTCAAAGTTGTGGACAATGATGGTGATACACTGTGAAGATCCTGTGGATACTGGCCAGTCTTACACTAATAGGCAGATTTATTTTCACCTTACTGATAACCTACATATTTGGAAGTTTTCCACTTATCGTTTGAACCAGTTGTCACATCTTAATGGTTTTGTCATTAATATACTCAATAAAATCTTAACACTTTATTACATTATAATTATTGCTCAGAACTACCATCATAAATCAGTTTTCCCTAATGACTTCTGATGATAATCCACAGAAGCCGAAATTTTTCCACTGGAGATTTTCTTTCCACAGGCAATGCCTGCAGCTGTCACACAGCAGGTATTGAGGGCTGGGGCATAACCTAGCAGGCAAGCGCTTGCTGGCTGCTGGCGTGTGAAAGAGCATGGGGCCAAGGTCTAGCACACCCCCCACCCCCGCAATCAGATGTCTTACTTAGCTTGGCATGGACGTCTATACCCTCATTGCCCTGTTCCCCCCCCCCCCCCCCCCCCGTGGAATACACTGCTCCACAGAGCACACAGGAGTAGGTATGGCAACAGCCTTGCAGGCCCCAACCTTACCCCATATCGTCTCAGGAGGCACTCCTGCTTTCCAGCCTAAACAAACGGTGGAAGGAGAAAAGAGATGTGGGATCGCCATTCATTCATCTCTCAACCCACCCCTCTGCTCCTCTAGTTCCCAGAGGAAATGCTAGGACCTATGCTGAAGTGAAGAGGGGCAGAGGTCAGAGGTCAGACTAACTATACTAGCTCCAGAACAGAACACAAGGTGGGCTGAGTTCAAATGGAGGGGGAGGAGGAGCCTTCGAAGAGAGCCCAGTGTTCTCTCACGGTGCTGTGGATGTTCACTGGCACCACACATTGAACAATTGGCTCTGGCTGCCAAAATTACAAGGGCATGCCAATTCTGACCCAGCAGTACCTCTTGGAGTTTACCCCACAAATACAAGCACACTACAGGCTATGCCTCAAAACAAAGGACAGCACAATCTGTAAAAGCAGATTAGCATAACCTATGCACCCACCAATACGGGATTAGTTACCCCAATTATGGCTTCACCATACATTATTAAGTGAACCAGAGTAAAGAGGGCACTATGCCAGGCCTGGAGGCACAGGCCTGGAGGCGCACGCCTTTAGTCCCAGCGCTCCGGAGGCAGAGACAGGCGGATCTCTGTGAGTTCTAGACCAGCAAAGGCTACATAGTGAGAATTCGTCTCAAAAAGACAAAACAAACAAAAAATAAAAATAAAAGAGAAGAGGGAATGTAAAATATCCTACAATTATGTAAGCGGGAAAATGTACAGTGCTGTATCTGTTTGCATGTCTGTGCATGGCATGTCTCAGGAGGGGAGCTGTTAGAAACAAGCCACACAGGGAGGGAAGTCCTGGTGACAGGCAGCACAGGACGAAGAGCAGTCAACTTCTGTGCCCTCTGCATTGGGTCACTACCTATTCAGAGATGAAATAATTCATTTTGTGGTGTGGGGAAGGGGTGGTACTGGGGATTGAATTTAGGGTCACATGCATGTAAATGTTCTCCAAATGGGCTCTCCCAGCCGTGGTTTTACTCTGTATTTTAAAAAAGATTTATGTAAGTATGCACTTTATGCATGAGTGCTATCTGTGCATACAGCTGCGTGCCAGAAGAGGGCATCAGATCCCATTATAGATGTGAACCACCATGTGGTTGGGTGGATTTGAACACAGGACCTCAGAAAGAGGAGCCAGTGCTCTTAGCCGCTGAGCCATCTCTCCAGCCCACTTTTACTCTGTATATTGAAACAAGATCTTACTAAAGTGCCTAGGCTAGCTTTGAACTTAGTCTGTAGTCCAAGCTAGTCCCAAACTTGTCACTGTCTTGCTTCAGTGTTCTGAATAGCTGGGATTACAGGCCTAGAATACCAGGAACAGATTAAAAATCCTTTTTAGGGCCAGTAAGATGGCTTAGTGGATAAAGGAGCTTTTTACCAAGCCTGATAACCTGAGTTCAATCCCTGGATGCCATGTGGAGAGAACCAACTCCTGAAAGCTGCCCTCTGATCGCTATTCATGCACATGTAGCCTGTGCACACCTCCACACACACACACACATCATACATATACAGGTATCTATACACAACAACAAATAAATACATGTAAAGACGGTCTCTTTAAATACATTCATGAAGTTCTAGAAGTATGCTATACATAGCACACTTTCTCAAGTGAAAGATTTAATCTAACGAGCAACCATCTATTTTCCCACCATCCATCCCCCACCCCACCTCTGAGACCAGAAGCTTCAAGAAAATGATTATAAACCAACAGGCTGGCAAACACCAGTTCTGACACAAACCCTACAAATAAGTCCCAGTGCGAAACACAAAGCCACAAACTGAAATGGACCAGAACCCCACCTGGGAAAGGTACCTTCACACTAGAGTGGCCATGCAGGCCTGCAAGTGGGGGGCAGTTTGGATTATATGCACTGTGTCTGCAGTACTAATAGAAACCTATAGACGTCAGTATTCTGTTACTATAACAAATACTTCCGCTAATCAACTTATAAGGGAAAAAAAGGTAGATTTTGACTCATGGTTTTGGAGATTCCAATCTAAGGTTAGAGGAGGCCACTGGGTGGTGAGAAAGCACAGTATGTCAAAAGAGCCTGATGGAGCAACGCCACATGTCTTGTGGCCAGTGAACAAAAGACAGGAAGGCTAGGGACTAGGGGCAAGTTACCAACAACTTAAGACTTCCTACTAGGCCCTGTTGTGAGGGCTAAACTTATGTTTTACGTTTTTAATTACTGTGCCTAAGAGATCTATAAAACAAAAATGCCTCTAACCTGTAAGCCCCACTTGCCCAAGGCCAGCTAACTTCCTGGAATGCTGGGGACTGTTGTTCAAGTAAGATAACAAGCCGTGTGTTTTCACTTCTGTAAGCAAGGTTGGTTGCCCCAAATGCACAAGATGTACTTGATCACACACAGACAGAAGGAGTATGTAGCCTTGTAGGTTTTGCCTTCATAAGCACCAGACTAACGTAATTTGTGACCATTCTCCAGGAACTCCGGGTATGGACCTGGCCAGTGTCCATTGTCCTGGCCAGTATTTAATAAAGCTTGCTTCAAATTTGCTCAGAAAATTATGGTAGTGGTCTTATTCTCACCTGATAGGATTAACACTACTTCAAACAGTCACAACAGAGACCAAATCTTTATAGCATGGGTTTCCCTGGGACACTTACCTAAACTGTAGCAAAGCCCTTCACTCTCAGAGGCATCCCTGCTTTGGGTGAAAAATACCACACCACCCATCTACAGCCCCTTGTCTCTGGCAAAGCACAACCAGACTTTCATCCAGATGATGGGGCATACACCCTATGCCTCTCAAAGTCCTGACCCTAAGCATCCCGAATCACTCTTCTCTTGCCCTCTCCCACCTAGCTATCTCTACTCTGACCCCTTTGCTGTCATGCCTGCATGATTTTACTTGACCTTTGCAGATGTAAAAGATTTGCAATGATGTCATACGGGAGCAGATGGAGCCCTTAACGCTTAAGTGAGGGTAATATTTGCCCTGGTAGCACAAATCACAGAGAGAAACCCATATGAAGACAGAGGAGGGAATTGGGTGTTACCCCTGTAAGCCCAGGACCACCAACTACCAGCAGCAAGAAGCAGGGCTAGTTCACCCCCAGGTTCAGACAGCATAGCCTGATCTCACACTCCAGCCTCCAAAATTGTAAGACAGTCATTCCCTTTGTTTGGGTGCCCCATCTGTCTGCGGGAGATTGTTGGAGCAGCTATAAGAAGTCTGTACCGTCTTCTTGTGGAACATTAGCTCAACTATGTAAAGATGTGTTGCATTGTTTAACTATGTGAAGATGCATTACATTTGTCTACCTTTCTTGCATAAGGCATCTGATTGGTTTAATAAAAAGCTAAACGGCCAATAGCTAGGCAGGAGGTACAGGTGGGACTTCTGGGCAGAGAGAGTAAGTAGGAGGAGGAATCTAGGCTCTAGAGAGACAGAGGGAGAGAGGGAGATGCCAGTTGCTAGCCAGCCAGCCAAAGAGGAAGCAGGAAATCAGGACATACAGAATGAAAGAAAGGCAAAAAGCCCTGTGGCAAAACGTAGATGAAGAGAAACAGGTTAATATAAGTTATAAGAACTAGTGGGAAAAGCATAAGCTAAAGGCCAAGCATTCATAATTAATAATAATTCTCTGTGTCTTTATTTGGGAGCTGGTTGGTGGCCCAAAGAAAAATCCAACTACACAATCTCTTACCCAAGCCCTGTCTCTTTACCCTTATTCAGTGATCCTTATTCCCAAAAGCTCTCTGCAGGTGAGCTATTTTGGCCTTTCAGTGGGATCATCATAATTTTAACAGGTACACCTTTTGCTCCAGGGATTTTCTAGGAATTTGCTCAGTAGAGATCTTCTATGTCCGGAAGAGACATCCAAATATGCACACTGCAGCAGACCATGCAGAACGGCAAATAATCGGCCTTCACAGGAGGCAACTGCTCGAACGGTTACGGTCCAGCCATGTAATGAGAGATGCAGAGCCATTTCACCAAACAACTAGATCCACACAGCAAAGCTCTTAAATAGTCCAGAAAGGATCACTACGCCGAGTATGGGCCCATTACATATTTAAGTGATGCAGACCTGCTTTTACATGCACACACAAAAGTATCTCCTGGTCCTGGGAGCAGGGCTTGAGGACAGGAAGATTATACAGGGAAGAAAGGGAGGAAAGGGAGGAGGAGGTGGGAGCTGAGTGTTTATGACACACCAGGCATTGTTTGCAATGCTTTCTGCAGACTCCTCTTCCTCTTTCCTTTAGCCCCTCCCATCACCACGCCCCTCCCATCACCACGCTCCATGCACTGCTGTTGCAGACAGCAGGAGATAGAGATATGTACTGCTACCATGCATGGCTGTAACACCAAGGAAGGGTGAGAGAAAGGCACTGGCAGAGGTCACATGGCTATAACGAGGGGCAAGGACCTCTGAGCTGGCATCTGGCCTCTGTGTCTCCTCTATTGTCTCTCCCTGGTCCTTTATAGATGACTTGATTTCCTATCACCTGCAGACGTCCATCACAGAGCCTTCTTTCTTCAAGCAGCCCTGCCCGCCCCCCTCCTAAATGTTGCCCCTCCTCCTCAGGCCTACCTTCTGGAGCACTCTGGGACAACTCTGTGCACAGTCTCCTGGAGATCAAGGGTTCTACTTTTTGTTTGGTTTGGTTGAGAACAATGAGCCCCTGATCTTTTTTTTTTAATTGAAAAGATTTTTTTTTCATATAATATATTCTGATCACAGTTTCTCCTCCCTCATCTCCTCCTACATTCTCCCCCAACAACCCACCCTGGTTTTCCTTTCTCTTTAGAAAACAAATAGGCAAACAAACCAGAATAGGTCAAACAATCAGAGAAAAAGAAAAAACAAAACAAAGCATGAGAGGCACATATACATCACACACAGAAAGCTCATAAAAAAACAAAATTGGAAGCCATAATACATAAGCAAGAGATCAGTAAGGTTAAAAAAAATCCAAAGTTTAATGAGATGTGAGTGAGTGAGTGAGTGAGTGAGAGAGAGAGAGAGAGAGAGAGAGAGAGAGAGAGAACACAAAAACCTCCAAAAATACCACTGAGTTTATTTTCAGTTGGCCATCTACTCCTGGGCATGGGGCCTGCCTGTACGTGTGGGTTGTGTGCCCAGTTAGTCAGTGTCCACATTCACTCTCATCCCCATCTGGCTTATCCTCGAAGGCCCTGTGCATGCTGCCACAGCTTCTGTGAGTTCAGGTGTGCCTCAGTCCTGCTGCGTCTAGAAGGCCTCGTTTCCTTGGTCTCCTCCATCCCCACAGACTCTTACCCTCTTCTCCAGAGTTCCCTGAGTCCTGAGGGGAGGGATTTGATGGAGACATCCTATTTAGGACTGACCTCTCACTCTCTGCCCTAGTCCAGTTGGGGAACCCCTGATCTTCTTGTGGCCACCTTCTGAGTGCTGGGGCTGCAGGTGTGCGCCACCCTCACACAGCTGGTTTTTGTTTATTAATTATCTAAGTCCCTATTCTATTACTTAGGGCCAGTGACTGGTATTAAATGGAGGCTTTGATAAATATTAATTCTGTGAGTGAAGTTATATTTTCTTCGTAATTGAAGTTTCACCAAGTAACTTTATCCAGTTACTTTTAGAGGAAGTGAAAAACCACAGCATCCCAAGAGGAGTTTCTTAACAGCTCCACAGCCAGTCTACCCACAGCTCCTCAGGTTTTCCACACGAAGCCTCTGGTCCATGCTCAGCATCAGGAGCAATGCAGAGGGTTACCCAGGCACAAAGTACCTATGATGCTAAGCTAATAAAATGAAGTCTCGGGCAAAGATACTTCTTCCATGAGATAACTCTGGAGATACTGTGATCATCTATAAAGACAAGGCTTTCTCAAAAGAAAATCCCCCCTTTCTGTTTCCTAAAGGTATCTCCAATAGCATTAGCATAGGCAACCATAAAGACATGGAGAAGAAATTCAGGAGGCAGGAGGAGTGGCCTGTCCACTGAGAGGGGGCAAGTGGAGGCCAAAAAGAACACAGGATGGTATGAAATCACAGACAGGGCGGGGGGAGGGGTGCCACTCAATACAAAAGAGACCCTGAGAAGAGTCACAGGCTCCAGCTGGGACATGCAGGTTTGGTCTGAAGCATTTAAAGTCAGATCACGTGCACAAAAAACAGCCATGAAGGCAGCTTCCAGTTCAAGGTCAATCAGCCACACTGTGAGTTAGTTCCAGGCCAGTCAGAGAGACATTGTGAGACCTTGCCTCAAAGACAGAGAAAAGAGTTCCCGGTGCTCAGGGGGACTGAGGAGTCAGGGTTTAATGAGAACACAGCTTCCATTTGGAAGGGTGGGACAAGGTCTGGAAGTGGATGGTGGCGACAGCTGGGGCACGGTGTCAGTGTCTACAGGGTCACTGAAACTCACATCTACAAACAGTTAAGATGTAAATCTGTTCCTTTGTAAGTATTGAAAACATAATTCATTTTAAAAATTCAACTGGTCAATCAATATGACACCTACACTCTAAGAATGTGAACCCCCGTGGGTGGGGAAGGGAAATGTGAAAGCCATCTCTCTGAGAGAAACAAGAGGACATCTTGGGGACACGGGAAGGGAAAGAGGCCCTTGGTCCTAGACCTGGTTCTCCTGTCCGGCTGACAGAGCCAGGACACTTCAGACGCTGATCAGCCCCAAACTGCCCACCAAGAGCATGGTCTCCTAAAGCCATCGCAAACCAGGATGCCAAGGACAGTAAAGGAAGTGCTTACTTAGGGCCAAATGCTGCACATCCTGGAGCCTTTAGCGCTCTTCTCCTTCTAAGTCCAAACAATACCCTTCAGAAAGCTCACCATTTTGCTTACAAAAGGAAAGATCTTCAGCCTTTAAACTTTGTTGTAAATTACACTTTGAGCCATGTAACTTAGGAAGCCACAGGATCACATACATGCCAGTTGTAAAGACCCCTGAGCACACATCTCCCTCGAGAAGCCCACACACACACTTGGGGGATGTCTTATGCTTTCCATGGTCACCATTCTGCTCATCCACGTGCTGAATGAAGATCCAGGCTGTAGGTTCTTTTAATGAGTGTGTCTGCTTACCGGTGCATCCTGAGAGCCCGGCCTGTGATGAAGCCAGAACCCTGCCTTTGTCTGGCTGTGTTCCCTAAAGGGAGAGGGAAAGCCTCAGCTGAACTGACAGCATGGAACTATGATGTCTTTTTTAAAGTTCTCTAGCAGGCTCTGGAGAGGTGACTTGGTGGTTAAGAATACTGGCTACTCTACCAGAGGACTCAGGTTGAATTTCCAGCAGCACCACATGGCGGCTCACAAACATCTGTCACTCCAGTCCCAGGGGATCTGGCAGCCTCCTCTGGCCTCTGCAGGCACTGCACGAACTGTAGTACACAGACACTATGTCCATACACCCAACACTGCAACAGGACACAGACACACTCGCAGGCAAAACACGCACACTCACAGAATGCAGTACTTCAATGGTTTTACAATTCCTTGTGCATAAATTCGACTTAGGTAAAGATACGTAAAACAACCTCTGGTTTGTGGTGATTTGACTTATGAATCTATAACACTGATACAAAAGTAATGCACACTCATGAGAAATCATTTTAAATTTTGATTTGTCCCCCCAAGGCTAGAAATATGCCATATGGGACCCTCTTGGGATGCTGGGCAAGCAACAGCAAGCCACACGATCAGAAAGATAGGAGAGGATACCCCACATGGCCACACGATCAGAAAGATAGCAGAGGATACCCCACATGGCCACACAATCAGAAAGATAGCAGAGGATACCCCCATGGCCACACAATCAGAAAGATAGCAGAGGATACCCCACATGTGTAGTGCTACTGAGCTGAGATGTCCAGTAGGTTAGGTGTAAGAAATGCATTTAACCCACAGTATTCTCAATTTATGATGGGTTGATCGAGACGTGACTCCATTGTAAGTCAAAGATAATGTGTATTTAAAAGTAAATGGCGACCAGGAATGGTGGCTCATACCTATAGTCCCAGTGCTTGGAAAGCTGGGGGCAAGAGGGCTACCATGAACTCAAGGCTAGCTTAGGCTATAGGAATGATTCAACATCTCTACAAACAAACCATAGAATATAGTAAACATTGGTGAAGAAGTAGGAAACAGGACCCTCACACATTCTGGTGGGAATGTGAAATTGAAACCTACTTTGCAAACAGGCATGGCATTTTCTTATAGCGTTAAACAGATTTATTATGTGACTCAGCAAATCTCCCTACATAAACCCAACATAAATGCAAACTCTGCCCACACAAAAGTGTGTATGCAGATGCTCATGGCTTTGGCAGCCATTTTCATAATAGCCCTAATCTAGAAACAACCGGAAATGTCCATTAACTGACTAAAGGACAGTATAAAGATCCTCCTTGACTGACCATCTCACTCTGTATAATAACCATTGTCAACCACAATCTGAAGTGGTAAATGGAAAATTCAAGAGACGAAGAATTCTGAAGTCTGAAATTGCATACTGTTTTGGGCAACACAATGAAAGCTCACTCTCCACCAGGGACATGACTCACCCCTTTGTCCAGTGTATCCATGCTCTCCACCCTTCCTACCTGCAGCCCCTCCTTCATCAGATGATGGAGTTTCAGTGCATGTGTTGAAGGTTTTGTTAGTTTGCTCTATGTTCCCAATGCACAACAAGGTGGATGCTGACAACTTTATCTTAGTGTACTGATATATTACATATAGTGTGTGTGTGTGTGTGTGTGTGTGTGTGTGTGTGTGTGTGTGTGTGTGTGATCTACTTCATTAATTGTGGCCATTCCCCTACTGTGCCTAGTTTATATATTAAACTCTATTAGAAATATCTGTATCTAGGAAACAACAGCATGTATGGGGCTTGGTAGTACCAGGCATCCACTGGGGGTTCTGTAATACAGATAAGGGGACTACTGTGTGTGCTTACTACGAATTGCTATTCAGCCATAAGAAGGAATGAAGTATCATTCACTGCAACAAGAATGACTCCTGATAATACTATGCTCCATGAATGAAATCACGACAGGAGACCATATGCCGTACATCTAGTCAGGGTTTCTATTGCTGGGATGAAATGCAAGTTGGTGAAGAAAGGGTTTATATGGCTTACACGTCCATATTGCTATTCTTTATCAAAGGAAGTCAGGACAGGAACTCAAACAGGGCAGGAACCCAGAGGCAGGAGCTGATGAAGAGGCCATGGAGGGCTGCTGCTTACTGGCTTGCTCACATGGCTTGCTCAGCCTGCTTTCTTATAGAACCCAGGACCACCAGTCCAGGGATGGCACCACCCACAATGACTTAGGCCCTTTCCCATCAATCACCAATTTAAAAAATGCCCTGGCCGGGAGGTGGTGGTGCACGCCTTTAATCCCAGCACTCGGAAGGCAGAGGCAGGTGGATCTCTGTGAGTTTGAGGTCAGCCTGGGCTATAGTGTGAGTTCCAGGAAAGGCTCTAAAAGCTACACAGAGAAACC
>CABHPR010147146.1:928-32801 GCA_902168415.1 Peromyscus melanophrys
CCCCCCCCCCCCCCCCCGTGCATCAGAACTGAACAAGGCATCCCTCCATAGGGAATGGGCTCCAAAAAGACAGTTCATGCACCAGGGATAAATCCTATTCGTACTGCCAGGGGCTCCACAAGCAGACCAAGCTACACAACTGTCACCTACATTCAGAGGGCCTAGTTCAGTCCTCTGCAGGCTCTCCAGTGGTCAGTACATGTCCATGAGCTCCCACTAGCTCAGGTCAGCTGTCTATGTGGGTGTCCCCATCATGATCTTGACCCTCCCTTGCTCATATACTCCCTCCTCCCTCTCTTCAACTGGACTCCAGGAGCTCCACCCAGTGCTTAGCTGTGGATCTCTGCCTCTGCTTCCATCAGTTACTGGATGAAGGTTCTATGATGACAATTAGGGTAATCATCGATCTGATTACAGGGGAAGGCCAGTTCAGGCACCCTCTCCACTATTGCTAGGAGTCTTGGCTGGGGTCATCCTTGTGGGTTCCTGGGAATTTCCCTAGCACCAGGTTTCTCCCTAACCCTTTAATGGGTTCACTCTACCAAGATATCTCTGTCATTGCTCTCCCTCTCTGTCCCTCCCCATCCCATTCCCTCATGTTGGTGGTGGGGGAGAATGTTGGGGGGGATAAATCACATCTTGTTCTATTCAAAAGCTCTTGAGGGTGGCAGTGTTTAGTGTCTCAGAATAACCACCAGGGGGAGCCTGAGCTTTTTTTTTTTTTTTTTGCCTGCTGAGGGTTCTGAAGACAGACCAACCTGAGCACTGTACCAAAGGCAACAGTCCATTAAAATGTCGTTTTCAGAAAGGCAGAAGTTTTTACATATGTTTAAACAACTACTCTGGTTAACATTTGTTTCAAGAAACAAAAAAATATTTCTTTTATGATGACAGTAATCTTAATACTGAATTAAAGGTACTATGCCAAGAAAACTAAGGATGAATTACCCATGTGTATGTATGCATTTTATGTACACACATACAAAATGATCAAGTAAAATAAGTTAAATTTAGTGACTTATTTTTTTAATCTGTATTATACTCAAGTAGGATTTAGTTTAAAATTAAATTTAAAGATGAGAATTTTAAGAAATCCTGTTATTGGACTGTTGAAGTGGATAAAGGCGTTTGCCTCCAAGCCTGATGACTTCAGTTTAATTCACAAGGTAGAGGGAGAGGAGCTACAAGTTGTCCTCTTCGCTTACGCACACGCACATAAAGACATTGCAATAGAGGGATTCCACCAAAACATAATAGAAAGTATCAGAAATTTAATTTTAATAGTAAATGATAAAGTAAAAAATATAGTAAGTGGCAAAAAGTCATTTTCGTCGGAAGTAGGAACCAGATTATGGATGCTGTGTATCTGAGTTTATGCTTATTTTTGAAGCCACTAATAAGTAAGATAGGAAGATGGAAGTCATAAAAATAATAAAATAAGTATAGGGAATAAAACATGGTTTGAAAAATCCAAGAAATTTACCTTGACAGTTACTTGGACTTCTGAGAAATTGGTTTAGTGATTAAAGATTTAAGTGACTTAGGAACGATTAATTTTTTTTCTTTCTGCTGAATGCAGAACAGTTTGAAAGGAAATTGGGAGGTGTGTGGCAGGAAATCCTCCTCAAAGTAATTTGCTAAATGCTTAGAAATAAACTTAGCAAGAGGTATTATGAGACTGATGTGAGCTATGTGAAGATTTGACTGAAAGACATGAAATGAAGTGAGTATGTGGAAAGGCATGGTGTATCTTGTGCCTGGTAATAGGAGAACAGTTTCCATAGCTTCTCATTTGTCCTTCTAATTCTCGTCAGAGAACCAAGGGAGTGAGGCCAACTGACGTCTTCAACGTGGCTTTCTTAAAACAGATGTCTAAAAATAGCCAACGGAACTTAAGAGAACAATCATTGTAGAAGGAGGCTTGTCCTTTCCATTGCTAGTTTACTGCAGGCCCTGTAATCAAAGAGGAAGTTGGACACAGACTATAGACAGAGAAGAGGGATGTCATGGGAACTTGTGTTAAGTATGTATTCCAACGCACTGCTAACATATCCAAGATGTATTTCTTTTTCTTTCTTTCTTTTGAGACAGCCCTAGCTGTCCTGGAACTTGCATTGTAGACCAGGCTGGCCTTGAACTTACAGACATCTGCCTGCCTCTGCCTCCTGCAGAGTTCTGGGATTAAAAGCATGAGCTACCATGCCAGGCCCAAGATATATTTCATTTCACTTGGGTAAAGATTTAGTAAGTGATGCTGACATATTGGGTTACCCACTTGTTTGAGAACTAAATCAGCTAATACTAGAAACCATTGAAAAGGGAAATTCAGTAAACTTAACCCCTTGGGTTTGGAAACCAAGATATAAAGGAAAATTTACCTTTTAAATTGGGAAATGAGGGGGTTTAATATGACTGTTCATAGAGGATTGTTGAAGACAAGAATAGAACATTTGTAGTGAGATAGAATAATTTACTGTCTGTGTTCAGAGTTGTGTTGATTGTGAGAGTGTCAAATGGACTTTTCTGGGGTACTGGGATCAAACCCTGACCTTCATGCTTATGCTAGACAAGTTCTATATCATAGGGACATACCATTAGTTCTCAGATGGGATGAATGTGTGGATTATAGGTAGTTGAGGGATTTCTCTCTCTTTTTTTTTGAGACAAAAATCTCATGTAGTACAGGCTGGCCTCAAACTCTATGTAGCTGGGTGTTCACATTTTCTCTGACTTAGCCTACGCAACTTGTGCAATGTATTAAGTTTTATAAAACAATAGGACAATAAAAATCTTCAAAGTTATCAAACTCCATACTTAACTTCTTACACTGTAGTCTTCCCTTATCCTTCCTACTAAGAACTCAACATAAAAACCAGGCTGCCCTCAAACCTGTAGGGTTTCACTCTTTCTATCTTAGCCTTCCAAGAACTGGAATTAACAGGGTGGGCTATCATACCCGGTTGTCCTCCTTTCTTATCAAGGGTCTATGGGCAACCTATGTAAACTATTTTGAATAAGGTTGTGTCTCCATTAGTCAATTAGGGGAGCAATAGCACCTGTAGAGGGACTACTCAGATGAGAAAGGATATAAGCATATGTTTAACACTTAGTTTTTCTGTTAACAGACAGGGGTGAAGGTCTCTTTGTTTATGGTACTGGTGCTGTGGATTTAACCCCCAGCTTTCATTTCCTACTTATTTATTTATTTATTTATTTATTATTTTAAAAATTGTGTAGCCCAGGCTGGCCTTGAACTCGTGATCCTCCTGCCTTTGTCTCCTTCAGCAAATCCTACTGGCATGAGCCACCACAACTGGCTCATTTCCTATTTATAAGTGTTTAATGACACCCACTTGTGTTGACTCACGCATCCAATCCTGTTCCTTCTGAAAGGTTCTCATAGAAGACTGTATTCCAGTACTGAAGAGGTACGCCAAAGAAGGGAGAGAGTTTGATTATGTGATTAATGATTTGACAGCAGTCCCAATCTCCACATCTCCAGAAGAAGGTAGATTGTGTTTTGAACACTTTATGCATGCGTACATATTTGCACATGGGCGCACAAACATTCCTCCTTATTTTTTTGAGAAGGGGTTTCTTACTGAGCCTAGAATTTTCATCAAGTAGGCAATGCTTGCTGGCCAGCAAGCCATAGGAATCCTTTCTCCCTGCTTATCACTGGGATTGCAGAGGCACATGCCACCATACACATTTTATATGTGGGTGCTGGCGGTCAAACTCAGATTCTCATGCTTGCATGGCAAGCACATTCCCCACCAAGCCATCTTCTCAGCTCCTCTTTTATTTGTTAAAAGCAGTTGAACTAGTATTGATGATGGGAAAGGTGGCTGGATTTTAATGTGGCTTTGGTTCTTTTCCTGCCCTTAATGTGAAAACACAGCGTATACCTCAAAAGGTCTGAGTGTTCTGGAACTAAATATGAAGGACCATGGTTGGGATTGAGGTTAGTTTACGTACTATGTTCCAATGTGGTAACAGTCTCATGCTTTTATACTTGGAGAACAAAAGAAATTCACAAATCAAGGCATATTCAAATCCATTGGTGGCAACATTAAGTAAAGTAGGGTAACCTCTGCTGTAAGATTTTTGGAAACCATCTGAAGACATTTTTAGTTGTGGTATTGGGTGAAGCTAGTGTGTTCTGTTAAGTTAATACATATGAAAAAAGGTCTCATGGAATATTCTCAAGGAGGTTAGGTTTAACCCATGTAGGCAATGAATGGCTATTAAGGAGGCTGCAACATTCTGTCTCTCCACAACCAGGAATTTCCTCAGCTTCTCAGTGCACATTGCTGATTTCCTTCTTTAAGCAGCTTTCTTTTAGACTGAGCTCTGCCTTTGTGTCCAGTCTTTGTTCTTTATCTGAGAGTGATGCTGGGAATAGAACCTGGGATCTCCTGCATATGAACAAGCTCTCCACCACTGAGCTGCACTCTCAGTCCCCTATGTTAAGTCTTTATTGGTGGTGTATTGTTCGTCCTAAGTAGATGCAAACTTGATTTTGACCTTGGTGTTTGTGTTAGTGTGTACCCAAACCAGCTATATGATTGTACATTTTTGGTTATGAACAAACTTTCAAGCTCATGCATATTTAAAATAGTCTCATGTAGCACAAGCTGACCTCAAAGCTACTGGAAGATGCTCTTCAACTCCTGATCCTCTCCCCTCTGCCTCCAAAGTGCTAGGATGATGGATGGGCATGTGCCAGCACATGGGGGTCTCTTCTTCTGTATTATTGACTGTGGGTGAATATTTGATAGATGCAAAACATATTGACAAAACTTAATTTTTTTCACATCCAGATTCTACATGGGAGTTTCTCAGACTGATTCTCGACCTGTCCATGAAAGTTCTGAAACAGGATGGGAAATACTTCACCCAGGTAGACCACTCAGTCCCCAGCCCTACGCCGATGACTTTCAATAAGTGTCATTATTTGGCTATTTGACTGCATGTTCTTGAAATTTACCTTTGTCAGGAGAACAACAATATCATTGATTTAACAGCAGCGGGCAAGATTATCTTGATTTAGTTGGCTCTGGCTGTAGTATGAAATTGCACCAGCAGGTGGAGACACAGACCATAGTTCTCCCCCGACCCGCCATCCTTCAGGTCCATCTCTAGGGAAAAAGCACATTCATGATAAGCAGCTTTGCCTATAGTGTGAGCTGCAGACACCAGACAGAAGTGAATTGTTGCTTTGTAGTTTTTTTTTCCATTCTTGAGGATATTCTTAACTTTAAAGAAGGTTTGGAATTGTCTTTTTGGTATTTGTATAAAATAAGTATATATAGAAAAATATTATACTCCTTCCTAAAAAGTGACAAAGGCAACTAATTGTTAATCCAATCTCTTTACTTGGTACAAAATTTAATTAATAACCAAGTTCAGCACTTGCACTCTGGTCTCTGAATTCTTCTGCTGAGTTTACTGGAGAGTATTCTTCATCCTACCACACATAAACTCTAACCCTTTTTGGGTTTTTTTTTTTTTTTGGTTTTTCAAGACAGGGTTTCTCTGTGTAGTTTTGTGTCTTTCCTGGAACTCGCTTTGGAGACCAGGCTGGCCTCGAACTCACAGAGATCCACTTGCCTCTGCCTCCCGAGTGCTGGGATTAAAGGCCCGGCCCCTTTTTGGTTTTTACTGAAATAAGAAGTTATTATTTTGATTATGGACCATCTTAAGCAGAAATCTGTTGTCTGTCTTTTGTACATAAATCCCATCCACTAAAAACACTTTACTTTGTGACCAATTTTATAATGTATTGATTTCTCAGTAATTCATTTCTTTAAAGTATATCTTTTAATTTTGCTAAATACTAAATGCTAAATACTTTTATTTTAAAATGACTTATTTTTATTTATGTGCATGTGTTTCTGTGGGTATATGCATGTAAGTGCAGCTGCCTGTAGAAGCTAGAGGTATCAGATCTGTAGCTAGAGTTACAGGTGCTTATGAGACTCCTCAACTGGGGGCTGGGAGCTGAGCTCCAGTCCATTGGAAGAGCAGCCAGTGCTCTTAACTGCTGAGCCATCTCTACAGCCCCAGTACATTATATTGTAAATATTTTTTTAAAAGATTTATTTATTTATTCTGTATGTAGTGTTCTGTCTGCATGTATGCCTGCAGGCCAGAAGAGGGCACCAGATCTCATTATTGATGGTTGTGAGCCACCATGTGGTTGCTGGGAATTGAACTCAGGACCTCTGGAAGAGCAACCAGTGCTCTTAACCTCTGAGCCATCTCTCCAGCCCTTAAACATTTTTTATAAATCATAATGTAATTATATCATTTCCCCCTTCCTCTTCTTCCAACCCCTCTCATGTACCCCCCCTCAAATTCATGGCCTCTTTTTCTTTAATTGTTAAATACATACACACAGATACACGTATATTTGTGCATATATATGTAAATACATAAATACAACCTGCTCAGTCTGTATAATGTTATTTATATGTATATTTTCAGGACTGACCATTTGGTATTGGGTAATCAGTTGGTGTGCTCTTCCCTATGGAAGATTATTTCTCCGGTTTTCAGCATTCCTTAGTTGCCGGTAGTTCTTTGTCTAGAGTTGGGCCCCATGAAACGTCTCCCTTCCACATTGTCATGTCTATTAGTATCATCCTCATTCAGGTATGATTTTGGCAGCCATATTGCTGAAGTATCATGGGTGTAGCTTCCATAGCATTTCTAGCAGACACAATGTCACAATAGATTTGTTTTGTTCCTCTGGCTCTTAAAATCTTTCTGAACCCCTTTTGTGATGTTCCCTGAGTTTTAGATTCAGGAGCTGTATTGTAAATGCATCAATTAGGCTAGTTTCAATTTTAACATGATTTTATTTTTGACTGATCTATAAAAACATAACAATGATCATTTACAGAGTTACCATGTGATGTTTACCTACATGTATACATCGTCTACTTTTTAATCAGGTTAAGCACATGTATCCTCTTAAACATATATCATGTGTTTGTGGAGAAAACATTCATCTTCCTTTCTTGTAATATTTTAAAGTATACAGTGCACAGTCATTAGCTATAGTTACCTTATACTGTGTAATTGCATGGCAGAACTTCTTATTCCTGTCCAACTGTTACTTAGTACCAATTGATGAACTGCTTTGAAAAATTATTGGTATATTTAAATATCCAGAACAGGTGGAGGTCTTATTTTTTTCCCGAGGAAGCACTCATCTGCAGACTCTAGTCTGTCCTGGCTATTTCATGGGATCCGAGAAGAATAATGCTGGAAAGAATTTAGAATACTGAGACACCTAAAGCTCTAGGTGTCCTGTTTTACTTCTCTTCCCACTGCATGCAAAGCCTGTGGGCACACGGTAGCTTAAAGCAGGGGTCTACACACTGTGGGCCAGATGTGGCTGCCTGCTCTGTAGTTTCTTGATAAACTGCCATGCCTTTGTTTTGTGCTCCAGGAGCAGTGTGGAGTATTGCTAGGGAAGCCTCATGGTCTGTGCTGTCTAAAATGTGATCTGTCTGGCCCTTTACAGAGGAAGTTTGCAGGCCTCTGTTTTATGTAGGATGTTGATGATGAAACCCACTCAAACAAGGCTTTGTACTATAAAAGCAATACTGATGCAGTGAGTTGGACTTGGAGCATATTTATTGTATTCCCTTGTCTCCGCATTTCCACAACTAGAAGAAAGTCTCATGTGTAGCACGAATCTTAGAAGGTCTTATTAATCTAAACAAACACAGAGCCAGGTATTGGGGTGAACGCTGAAAGATCAGAGAAACAGAACAGGTCACAGCCAACCTCACTTCGCCAATTCCTCAGCTGATCTTGTTTCCTCAGACTGGAAGCCTTTGAGTCCTCATCCAAATGGATCTCAGCTGAACTGCTGCTCAAAAGCCTAAAAGCTTAACCAGATTCTAGTTCCTGTTCCTCACGCCTTATATACCTTTCTGCTTTCTGCCATCACTTCCTGGGATTAAAGGCGTGTGTCACCATGCCTGTTTCCAATGTAGCTTTGAACTCACAGAGATCCGGATGGATCTCTGCCTCCAGAATGCTAGGATTAAAGGTGTGTGCACCACCATTTTCTGGCCTCTATGTCTGTCTAGTGGCTGTTCTGTCCTCTGACCCCAGATAAGTTTAAGGTGCACAATATATTGCGGAACACAATATCACTACACTCATGCACATTAATTGAGGAAACATATGAGGGTCTAGGATCTTAAAACCAAATAGAGATTTACCAGGATCTGCATGGGTTGGGTCTGGAACTCTGACTAGGAGTAGTGACAAAATGATGAAAAGAAAGAACAGGACATCTTTGCATGGCAAAGCTGGGGTCAGGTAGGCTGTGTGCACTCTGATAGAGTTGAGCCAATTACTGCCAGCAACTTGGAACCTCGGCATGTTTTATTATGTACAGCATAGGGAAAAGAAGTTAGCTAGTCTTGGTAGGAGGTATTTATAAGTGAGCAGTCTCAGGTTGTGAACATCCTGGAGGAGAAAGTTGTTACTAGTTTTGTACACATTGATTAATCACTAGCACTAAAACCCCCCAGGAAGGTATTGCCATTTCTTTGAATCTCACCATTCCTATGGGGCTGAGGCATGCCCATGTCAATAATACTTACTCATGCAGGACTGCACTAATGCAGGGCTTCCTCTGCTCCAGTACAGAGACTGAAAACAAGCTAGGCATGGGTGCCATCTGCCTATAATCCCAACTACCTGGGAGGCTGAGGCAAGGGGATTTAAGTATGGATCCTCTGAAGTAGTCAGTTTGGATTAGATGAAAGGTTTCATTAGGAGGTATGGTGGTTTTGTCCTTGCCTGCAATGGGGAACTGGTGCCTTAGTGTGCGAAAATGATAGAAATGTTCCATGAGAATACAGCATGTGCAAATACTAATGACTCAAACTTTGATAACTTGCTTTTGTGAACTGTTTCTTTTTTAAACCTCCAGATCATAATAAGTCCAAGACTGTGTTCTTTGCCAAGAGTTATTCAAAAGACATCACTGCGAACATTCTGTCCTCCCATTTACTACAAGTGGAGATACGAAGTGATAACATTTTGTGATACCCTGGGGTTGTTTCTTCTGTCTGGTGTCTGTATGTGTCACACACTAAAATTCACATGGATTAAGGGGCATAAGCCTTGCAGGAAGCCGTACTCTCCACCATTCATTCATTCATTCATTCATTCATTCATTCACTCACTCATTATTTATTTATTCATTTATTTTGTGGTGAATTCCTGCATGCTAGACAGGAGTTCTCCCATTGACTTATACCCTTAGACTCCACTTACTTACTACCTAGTGACATGCTCAGGTGATAACACTTCATTCCTGCCATTCCTCTTCTGCCCTTAGGTGGAGTGTGTAGCAGAAAAAATGGAGATGGTTAATGGTGGGGTGAGGATGTTACATAATGATTTTCAAAAACTGAATGTTCCCAGCAACACATTGCTTGTGTCACAGTGGCCAGTTTGTGACATCACTGGCATCACACTGGGTGCTTGAAGGTAGCCTTACTATCTTGCCACAGAACTTGGGAATGCGTATTTTTGAGACTAGAAGTAAGGTTCTGGGACTTGACCATCTGTCTTCTGTCTCCAACCCCCTACTTAGAAAAATAATAGACTGCTACATACAAAAATGGGTATGTAAGACACAGGGAAGCTACAGTGAAAAGTGTAGCAAACTCCTGACCACTCTCATAATCTGCTTTCTGGAAGTAATCCATCATTAGCATCATGTGAAATTTTTCTTCATTTATTTGTTATTTTATGTTTCCAGTTATGTGTGTGAGAGAGTGTGGGTGCCTGTGGAGTCCAGAAGAGGGTGTTGGATTCCCTGGAGCTGGGGTTCCAAGCATTTGTGAGCCCCCTGACACTCGTGTGGAAAACTGAACTCTTGAGTGTCTCTACTCCCAGTTTGTGCTCTCCACCACTGAGTTGTCTGTTCAGACCCGTAACTGTCAATTCTTCTTCTTGATTTTTTTTTAAGCTCGGCGTACTGGCATAGACCTTTAATCCTAGCACTTGGGAGGCAGAAGCAGGTGGATCTCTGTGAGTCTGAGGCCAATCTGGTCTATGTAGAGAGTTCCAGAACAGCCAGGGCTACACAGAGAGAGACCTTGTCTCATAAAGCAAAACAAAAACTGAAAAAAAAATGTTTGTGTGTGTGTGTGTGTGTGTGTGTGTGTGTGTGTGTGTGTGTGTATGTTCATGTGAGTGCATGTACCCTCTAAGGCCACTGAGGTCAGATCCCCTGGAGCTCAACTTACTTGTGGTTGTGAGCTGCCCAACATGGGTGCTGAAAGCTGAACTCGGGTTGTCTGCATGGGCAGTAAGAATTCTTAACCACTGAGCCATCTTTCCTGCCCTTTAATGTCAATTCTCAAAAATTTTTTTTGTAGTTCACCTAAGTGTGATTTTTTTTTACTATTTAGTTTTGCTTGCTTTAAAAAAAAAAGGTTTGTTATTTTTAATTATGTATATGTATGTGTGTGTGTGTGAGTGTGAGTGTGTGGGTATGTGCATGCAAATGCAGATGACCTGGGAGACTAGAGGTATTGGGTCATCCTAGAGCTAGAGCTAATAGGCAGTTGTGAGCTGTCTGTCCAGCATGGGTGCTAAGAACTGAACTTGGGCCCTTTAGAAGAGCAGTAAGTGTTCTTAACCACTGAGTCATCTGTCCTCCTAGTCCTACCCCCCCACCCCTACTTTTTGAGACAGTGTATGCAGCCTTGGCTGACCTGGAACTGGTTGCATGGAGCAGGCTCGCTGGCCTTGAACTCACAGAGATCCACCTGCCTTTGCCTCCTGAGTGCTTGGATTTAAGGCATGTGCCACCCAGCTAGTTTTGCCTACGTTTGAACCTAATAAGAAGGGCACAGATAAGGATTTATATTACAGAAATAATACAAACTGATTTAAGGTTAAAAATGTAAACAATACAAAAGTCTGTAAACTAAAAAAGCAAGTGTTACTTAAGTATAATATGAGACATGGAGAATTTTCTAGAACCGAAGCTGCTGAACTAATGGGTGATTATTTCTTTGCTGTTGGGTTTTGTTTTGGAACTCCGATGTACCTTTCTTAAAAAGAAAAGAAAAAAATGTTCTATTTATGTAGACAGGAAAGTGAAATTTATCATGTTCCTTTTTTGGGTAGGTCTCTATTTGTGGAGTTTCTTCTTTCCCTTTTCCTTTTGAAAAACTGCTTCTTGACAATGTTGGGAAAGAATAAATTGAAACCTTCCAATTTTTGTACCACATTCTCAGTAAGGAGGTCCGGCCCTCCCATATGTCCCCTTTAAACATACAGCAGGGTGTCAGTTTTAAGATGGCAGACAACCATTCAGCTGTACACCTTGGTGGCATTTCCGTTCTATATAGCTTCCCCAGCGGTGATGTGTTCTAAAAACAACTGCACAGTGTTTTCTATTTACGAATTGTAAATTACATGTGTGGTGTTTATATGCTCTCATGGTGAACTTGATGTTGAAACCAAATTATATGCTGGTGAAGGGCACTTTGGCTAAATCCCACTGCAGGACCCTAGATGATGGGTTATTAAACAGGCTGGCACTGAAGGATGACGTTGTGCTAAGTGAATGTGCTAAGTTGAAGCTACCAAGGCCATCTCTTGGAATAGTTCTAACCCCTTTCCATGGCTGGGTGGCTGGATACTTGATTTAAAAAGGCTGTTCTCAGAAATTCTGACATCATAGGCCACTTGTGAAGTTTTCATCTCACAGTGTTCCTTATTCCTTAAAAATTATTCGCAGAGGGCTAGTGGGAAGGCTCAGTGGATACAAGGGCTTGCAGCAGAAGCCTGACAACCTGAGTTTGATTCCCAGAAGCCACATCAAAAAGTGGAAAGAGAGAACTGATTCCACAAAATTATCTTCAGACTATCACACTCATACAATAGTGCACACTTTAAGAAAATCAGAATTTGAGGAAAGGATGCGGTATGAATACAGTTGTGTCAGAAATTTTTTTTTTTTAAGAAAGGATGTAATTTAAATCATTGTGGAAAGAAAGAACATCATTTTGATATTTCAGTTTCAACACAGTTGTGACCGTTACTGACAAAAAATTTACTTTGAGTGGGTTATGTGGATGAATATGCTAAATTGCATGGTGTGGATACAATGAACTATGTCACTAATGAGAAATTGGCCTCACTGCTTTCTATTGCTTCATACTTCAATAATTTGAAATAGCTCCGTAAATGAGGTAGAAAGAGAATGAACTAATGAATCCATAAATAGAATTCAGTGTAATTTGTGGAAGTATAAAGGCCTTATCTCATTTTTAAAGATGAACTTTTATCTCAAGCTCCAATTGTTCTCCCTTTATTAGAGACTTTCAAATGAGTATGACTTGGAAATCCCATTGTTTGCTTTTCTCTCTGATTTAGGGGAATTGTGTCAATTTGACTGAAGCCCTGTCGCTCTATGAAGAACAGCTGGGGCGCCTGTATTGTCCTGTGGAATTCTCAAAAGAGATTGTCTGTGTCCCTTCATACTTGGAATTGTATCCTTTGACCATGACATTATGTGCTGCTTTTTCAGATCATCTAAGTACATCACATGCTGCCATTATTAATCATAACAACAAGCAGAATTAGCTCTATAGTATATAAACCCTGAGTTTCAAACTTAAGTGGGACTCTTCCTGGGAACTTGAAAAATAGGCTTTGTTTTTGGACCTTAGAGACTGGACTGTCCCTTGTCATAGGTTCCCAGGGGCCTTTAGTCATTAAGTCCCACTGATCTAAAACAGAAACAATGGTTTGTCGAATGACAGGCCCTAGCCAGGCATAGGCAAATTCTTCTATCGCCCCAGTCAGAACTATCACCCCAGTAGAGGTGGGGCCCAATGGCCTGTTTCCTCAGTCCTCCAGGGGACTGATGAGTACCCGAAACTTGAGAAGTGGTTTGAATTCCCAGCAACCCACAGAAAAGCTTAATGGCCCACCAGCAATTTCAGCATATGAAAGGGAAAGTAGGAGATCCCCTGAGTAAGCTGGCTAGCAAGACTAGCCATATTTGTGATAAACCATTGTTAGCAATCATCAGCTGCCATAGCTGCAAGCTGAGTCCAGGTTTCTTTCATGATGGCAGTTTCCCTTGTTATCAGGGAGCCATCGAAATGCTGCTGGCCCTGGGTTGACTCCTAGCTTGGGCAAATAGACTGCTGAAGCTGGATGCCTAGTAAGGGACAAGAACTGCCTAGGTCCTTTGCCCAAAGTGGGGGATACTATGCTTGTTGGGCAGCCATGTCCTTCAATGGCTTGTGGAGATTTAACATCTCTTCCTTCTCCACTACTCCCTTGTCCCTTTAACTGTTCTTCTTCATGCTTAGAGCTTTGAGAAATAGGGGTAATGTGGAGAAGGCTTCTGGGTCTTAGAGTCTCTTTTCCTTCTGTTCTACTCTTCCACCTTCCCTGCCTCTTTGCCCCTTTCCTTTACTGCCATCCACTTGTCCCTTATTCTTCTCCTCATACCGATTCGTCAAACTTTTGGGAGGCCTCCAGAGAAGAAGCAACAGTGTTGCCTGAGAGAACTGTCCCAAATGTCAGATGTCCCATGCTGCAAAGTGGTCTTGTTTAAAAGCCCTTTGTCCCATCCCCACAGTGTTCAACCTACGCCAATAAATCTCTGTCCCTCTTTCAATTTGTAGGCCTATATACACATGTTAACTGGTACCTGCTCCTCCTTGAATGACCTTCCTTATTCCTTGACTCCCTGTCCAGGTGGGTATTTTACACTGTTTGGAAGAAAGCTAAGCCTTAAAGATGAACATCCCCTGAATGTCGTGTGCTGCAAGCCGCCTTCCTGACTTCCATATGCCCTATATACCATCAACTGAGTCAGGCAACTGGTCACGAATTCCTTCAAGTGTTTTTTTAATTATTATTTTTAATTTAAAAAAGCCAATGGGAAAATGTATATTTTAATGAGCTAGGGTGTTAATTTTTGAAAGTCAGCTGAAGGACAATTAGACAGCCCAGCAAAGACTGCGGAATGCACTGACCCCCTAGAATGTGATTTTAGTATCTTTTTTTTTTTCTCTGTGTGGGGTTTGGGTTTTAGTAGATTTTAATTTGGACATGTGGAGTGAACATCATTGTTTTATTCTGGAGAGAAGTTCCTGATAGTGTTTCCCCCCCATTCCCAAATTGACTTAGATATTAAAATTTGGTGCTTTAAAAAGACTTAAGTGATTAGCAGTGCTTCAATTAAAATTACAAAAGAGACCTTTCATGTGTTTTGTCACTTTATTTCAGCCCATGTTCCTCTTTCTTACCTCTGATGGCCAAGAACAAAGATATATTCTTAGACTGTTTAGTTCTGTAACTGGACTTCTGTCATACTGTCTTTGTTAAAGGCCTTGGGACCTTTGTGAATTATAGTAGTGACTTCATTTATCACAGTGGTGAATGATCCATGGCCTATTTGCCACCTCTGCATTATAAAGTTGACCTGAGAATAGCAGATTTTGCCTGACTGAAAAGTTGAAAGTCAAAAGATTATTTCTGTTACCAGTCTTGCTGATGAATTACAAGTAAATATAAAAGTCTTTGGGATAGCTGCTATGAGACTTTGGGAAGACTGCAGGATGTGCAGATGCACAGTAGAGTTCATGTAGTCCTGTGGTAATAAGAATAACTTAGGAACTCTTAAGAAAGGGCATGTGGCCAGGCAGTGGTGTCACACGTCTTTAATCCTAGCACTTGGGAGGCAGAGGTTCTCAGTGAGTTTGAGGCCAGTCTGGTCTACAGAGTGAATTCCAGCACAGCCAGGACTGTTAACACAGAGAATCCTTGTCTCGGAAAACAAACAAACAAACAAACAAACAAAAAAGAAAGTGCATGTGAATATCAACTTGGTATTGTATTGGATAACAATCCAACCAATTTAAATTGTCTTTCGTATTATTTGTATAAAAGATTTATACTGTATCAGTGCAATTGGTTCATTTATGGTATTTTTACAGTAAGCAAAACATTGAAAATGTAATATTTAGTAAGATGGAATCAGGGTCAACACTGAAAATTCTTTGTTCCTCCTAAGATAGGAACAAACGGTATAGGGTATACCAAATGATCTTTAAAAATGAGTGCAGACATTTGCCATTTTTATTGGATTGACATGGAAGAAGAAACAATACAGAGTAAAAGGAGTTGGGAGTCATGTTCAAATTAGATAAGTTTAACAATATTTTTTGTGTATGGATAGGTTAAAAACAGACTAGTAGACACTTCTCTATCCAAATTCTTCTGTAATTCTTTGAAAGACTTTGTGTATTGTGGAGGATTGAAAATTGATATACTGCTGCAGTTAGAATATGAGTCGGGGCCAATGTCCCTCCCCCCATTTTACTGCTACTTTTGAGACAAAGTAACAGTCTGTATGTCGCCCAGTCTATCCTGGAGCTTGTTATGTAGCCCAGGCTTGCCTGGAACTCTGCCTGCCGAGAACTGAGTTTATACCACCTTGACACCCAGCTCAATTTTTGCTTCATTTAAGTAAGGAGAATAAGTATATCAGCTTTTGGGATATATTATCAATGCAAGGCATGACCTGGTGGGTGCTTGAAGAGTAACTTCAGGCCACAACCACAGATCCACTCATATTTCTGGTGACTCAGCTCCTGCTAAGCCAAGTGGTAGAAATGAAGAGGATAAGGTTATGCAAGGCTACTTGGAAGATACATTTGGGAGAAAATAAAGGAAGCGGTGTTGAGTTTATCTTGAGTGATAAAAGTGAATTCAGACCAATTTCTTTGTATTTGGTGAAGGAGGATCTCAGTTTTGAACACTTGTTATTTTAACAGAGATGCATGCAAACTGAACCAACATCTCCCCACCCCCGCCCTGTGTTCTAGCTAAAACCCACCCTTGCTTTGGCTGCCTTTTAAAGAAATGCTAATGATCCAGCGATGCTATTTTTTCTTAATGACTATAGTGTTGTGTAGTGTGTTAAAGTTTCCTTTAACAGTGGAATATATTATGGTGTCCTAGCTTTTTAATGAAAGACAAGACAAATATGGATAGTGTTTAAATTCTATTCAACACAGCAGATACTAAGAATTGATTTATTAAGACATGAAATACTGTTTTCTCTTGGGAATGTGATTGAATATTTATAACACTGATCCAACTGGATCAGGGGAAAGCTGGGTTGGTGGTGTTTTTAATGGGCTAGAGCACTGCTGATATCAAAATAAAAAATATGTGCTGTTCCTTCCTGTGTAGTTTGAATAGTCATGTCCTTGCTTTCTCTAACTATTGCTGCCACAAGAGTTTGTATTTCTGTCTGTCATCTGCCTGTCAATAAATCGATCAGTTTTATCCTTCCTGTTCTCCTGACTCCTGAGAGAGGGAAGGGAATTAGTGTTATGTTCTGTGTTGGTCTGTCTGAAACTCTTCAGCGGAGCTGTTCATAGCATGGTTTATCCGACAGCTCTGTTTTCTGAGCATTTCATTCCCACTGAATGTTTCTCTCTGGCAAGACTTGCTCGGACAAGACAACAGTAGTTGCTGATTTTCATCGTGGCACTAGCTACTTAGCATTCCTCTCAGGACAGTATTTTTTGGTGCACACTGTTCCAGAAGCCATTGGTCAGCAGTTTTTGATACCTCATTATTATGTAGGAGCTGCTATGTGACCTTGAAGAAACACCTGGCCTTTGATCACCCTGTTGCCTAGTGTCTTTTCTTAAAGACTTGCTTATTTTTATGTGTATGTGTGAGTGCCTGCTCACATGTATGTGCATCAGGTATGTGCCGTGTGCCCGAGGAAGCCAGAAGACAGAGGCAGATCCTCTGGAACTGGAGTTACAGGTAGCCATGTGATGCTAGGAACCAAACCCAGGTTCACTACAAGAGCAGCAAGTGCTCTTAACTGATGAGCAATCACTCTAGCTCCCTGTGCACTGTCTTTGTACCAAATAATAATTAACATTAATACATTTTAAAGTAAACCATACCCATTTCTGTTATCTTGCTAAGTCTCAAAACTATGGTGTGAATGAGATGTTGATATCACTGAATGGGCCACTCAGCAGTCCAAGGGTGAAATGTACCTGAGGGTTCCATACCCATGCACTTTTTTTTTGAGACTAGGTCTTATGTATCCCAGGCTGGCCTTAAATTCACTGTGTAGCCTAAGGATGACCCCAAACTTCTGATTCTCTGGCCTCTACCTCCTGAGGGCTGGGGTTATGGACATGTACCTCCAGACCTGTCTTTAGGAGTACAGTTTAAATTTAGGTTTCCATATGTGGAAGATAACTCAGGATGTTCCCCCCCTCCCGCCCCCACTCCAGTACTGGTACTGGTGATTGGACCTAGGTCCTCATGTGTGCTAGACAAGTGCTCTATCACTGAGCTATATCCCTAGTTTTCTTCTTTTTATTTTGAGACAGGGTGGTTACTAAGTTTGTTCAGGCTAAACTTTGAACTCTAGTCCTATAGACCAGGGAGGCTCTGAACTTGTGATCTTTCTGCTTTAATTTCCTGAGTACCTGTGCTACTCCTGCCTTCCCTAAGGATTTCTTTCTTTTTTCCCTTCCTTCCTTCAAAAAGGAAAAAAAGATGGCAACCATGGTATAGCTGGAATGATTTATTTCCTTCCTTCTTTCCTTCCTTCCTTCCTTCCTTCCTTCCTTCCTTCCTTCCTTTCTTTCTTCCTTCCTTCCTTCCTTTTTTCTTTCTTTCTTCCTTCCCTCCCTTCCCTTCTTCCCTTCCCTTCCCTTCCCTTCTTCCCTTCCCTTCCCTTCCCTTCTTCCCTTCTCTTTCTCCTTCTCTCTCTCTCTCTCTCTCTCTCTCTCTCTCTCTCTCTCTCTCTCTCTCTCTCTCTCTCTCTCATTTTTTTGAGACAGGGTTTCTCTGTGCAACAGTCCTGGCTGTCCTGGAACTCACTTTGTAGACCAGGCTGGCCTTGAACTCACAGAGATCCACCTGCCTCTGCCTCCTGAGTGCTGGAATTAAAGGTGTGTGCCACCACTGCCTGGCTTCTTTTCTCTTTTTTAATGCTTACTGACTTAATTTTTTATGTGTACGGGCATCTTCCCTGCTTATATGTCTGTATGTCTGTACCACTTGTGTGTTTGGTGTCCTTGGAGGTTAGAAACGGTGTTGGAGCCTCTGGAATTGGAGTTACTAGATAATTGTGAGCTGCCATGCGTGTTAGGAATTGAATTCTGGCCCTCTGGAATAGCAGCCAGACTCTTAACCACTGAGCCATCTCTCCAAGCCACCCCTCACCAGAATTTCTTAATGTTCTTGTCCCTTGGATTCCTTTGAGAGCTGCCTACTGAAAACTGAGACTCTTCAGAAACATTTAAAAAATATATTCAATAGATAAGATTAGCTAGAAATAGGTTATATTGGTTTTCAAAAATTTACAGTTTAATATTTGTGTTGCTTTATTACTTGTTACATAGCTGGATAGAGTGGTGCATTGAGTAATATAATTTTGATGTAGTAATAAGGATAAACATTTATAAGATCTGTACTGAAATGTGATAAGGTGTTGATTTCTCTTGTTGACAAAATCATAGAAATTGCCAGTAATAACATGCATGGTTTTTCACCTACATTCATGCTTAAGGGAAATGCTAAATTTCATTGAGAAACCAGTGAAGAAGGGAGATACAGATGTTTTCCCATGAAGGTTTATGACCAAACAGAATTCATTGAAGACCAGGGGTAAGGACCACTGTCCTTCATGCTTCCTTCATCTCTGTCTCAGAACTACAAATCAACTCTGGCAGGTCAGTTTTCCTCAGCCAAAACCATTTAAAATCTCAATTACCTGATGCAGCCATTCCACTCATTTCTGCTTTACTCATTTCAAAAATGAGAAATAGCACACCAGCAAGAAATAGCCCAGTGCTTTTGGAAGGCTTTTTGAATACTCTTGGTTGTGATTTCCCTGGGAAATGAGATGATTAATGTGACTGGGCAGGTATACTTATCTCGAGTATCTGGAGGTCCCAGGGATGTTTAGGCTGGCTCACTAATGCAGGCAGTTTTCCTGTGAAATGACCAACTATGTGATCATTTCAGTGAGCAATTCCTTCATGATGAAGCATTGGGGAATAGGCCCCCTCTCTGCAACTTGGCTCAAGAATCTAAGAGAATAAGTGAGTTGAGAGCTCTCCTGGGTGAGGAGGCAGGCCAATCCAGCCTGTTGATTGAAGGCCTCCAGTCTCCCAGAAAGAGCATAGGAAACTTGCTCTATTTCTTTCCCGAGAGGTGGAAAGCCCCACATAGTAGACTTGGCTTTTCCATGGAGTTAGATTTATTAGGGAGCATTTTCTTGACTTTGTTCTATAATACTCTTACATCTTGGTTAGTGGTTATGATGGTAGCTTAGGTTCACACTGCTTGATTCTGACTATATATATAGCCTGAGCACAATTAATGTCCTCTATTTTAAAAAAAGATTATTATTATTTATATGTAGGTAGGTATGTATCTGCATGGATGTGCATGTGAGTGCGTGTGCCCATGGAGGCCAGAGACATTAGATGCCCTGGAACTCGAGTTATAGGCAATTTGTGAGCTCCTTGATGTGGATGCTGGGAACCAAACGGGTCCTCTGGAAGAGCAGCAAGTCTTTTAACTGCTGAGGCAACTCTGTAGCAGCTATTTTCTTCCTTCCTCTCTTTCTCCCTTCCTCCTTTCCTTCCAAAAAGATTCATTGTGTGTGTGTGTGTTTGTGTGTGTGTGTGTGTGTGTGTGTGCACGTATGCACACTCATGCCTGCAGAGTTCAGCAGAGGGCATCAGCCAGACCACCTGGAATTGGAGTTACAGGCAGGACCTGGATGCAGGTCCTCTCACTCTCAACTACTTATCCATCTCTCCAGCTCCATTATCCTCTTATTTTCTAGATATCACCTTGATCTGCATGTGTCTGAGTTTAATTAGCTACTCTAACTCTCCCATCTGTATCCTCCCAGTGTTAAGGGAAGCTGTCAATATATCTCATGCTTTGACTGGTCCCATCACATTTAGTATTTATTTCAAGTTGTCTTCACAACCTCATTATACAGTCTACATATCTCTCATCGGTTGTCCATAGCTGCTGGAGTATTTCATGTTTGCAGAGAGTGTCTTTGTGGAAAAGAATAGACACACCAGGATCTGGATTCTGATTCTGCTACTCATCACTAGACATTTTTCTTAGAAGTGTGATGGAGGCAGATGAAGAAAATTCAGTGCACATAGGAAATAGTTTTGACCTTAGAGTTCACTCTAAAGGGGAACTTCTTTAGAATAACTTTTTCTAAGTAGACCAAGGAAGAAGGAGGCTGGCTTGAAGAACTTAATCGTTTGGGCTTCAAGAAAACAATCTGGTGTGAAGTGGGTAGTGTATCCTGCTCTGAGCAAAGGTGAAAGAAAACGTCAAAGCCCAGTCCTCCCTTGCTGGGTTCCTTCTTATTTCCTTCATGGAACTAAGGGAACCAGAAACTTGGGAAGGTGTACAAAAATAGGCTAGAAAACTGGAATGGTATGTCAGATCTGCAGGTGGGCACTTCTGTGACCAAATCTTTTTTCTCCCATTAGCTTGTCAGTGGCCTCATCCTTAGGTATCTCCATTTTGCAGCCACACTGGGTGTACTTTCTGTACCTGGTATCCCCTTGTTCCCTGACCAGCATGTGGAGGACTGCCTTGGCTCAGATTTCATTGCCAGCCAGGCCGCAGACCCACGAGTATAGGGTCACATAGCTCATACTAATTTCTTGTCTATAATTTGAATCTGACTCTGGGCTCCTGATTATTGCTTTTGCAGAGGACCCTAGTTCAGCTTCTAGAACCCACAGCCACCTTTAACTTCACTTCCAAGGGATCCAGTGCCCTCATCTGGTCTCCACAGATGCCCACATACATGCATACCCAAACACATATACATAAAATCTTTAAAATCCTGAAATCTTGAATTTGTATGGACAATATAGAAACAAGTGAAGGACATAAATACACAGATAGGTTCTTACTTTGAGTGCTGGACATGTGTTAAAGTGGTAGAGTCTGAGATAAAAATTTAACCTTTGGTAATCAGTGAAGGCTGAGGCAGGATCTATTCATTAGTGTTAAAGGGGAAATCTTGACAGGATCCTATATATGGGGCTTTAGAATATCAATTTCCTGTTCCTTTAGCAAATTGCTGCAAATGTAGTTTCTTGAAATGGTTTTGGGCTTCAGAAATCTTAATTGAGTCTTATACAGCTAAAAGTTGCAGTTATTGGAAAAGCTGGTTCCTTCAGGAAGAATACATTCGTTACCCCTTCAGTTCCTTGAGGGAGTCTTCATTACTTGGCTCTTAATTCCTCCTTCCAGTTTCAAAGCCTTCAGGGTAGCCGTTGTCATGTTGCTCCTTCTTTTGTGTTCTTCCTGTGGGCCTCTTGAGAGTACATTAAGCTTCACCAAGATGATCCAGACTACTAGCCCCACTTACATATCTTCTGAGTCCACTTTGCCATATGAAGCAGCATTTGTAGAAAGTTCTGAGGATTAGGATGTGAACATTATTAAGGGCAGAGTATTTATCCTATTGTACATTCAAGGGAAAAGCAACTTGACAGTGGAGAAATTGGACATAACCTTGACTAGGCAAGGAGCAAGTAGACATCATGTGCCTCCAGATGTTGCAGTCTTAGAAGGGTTGTCACTGGCCGGGCGGTGGTGGCGCACGCCTTTAATCCCAGCACTTGGGAGGCAGAGCCAGGCGGATCTCTGTGAGTTCGAGGCCCTCCTGGTCTACAGAGTGAGTTCCAGGACAGACGCAAAGCTACACAGAGAAACCCTGTTGTCACCTATACAATGCTTGGCTGAGAATGGATTATCTAAACCTAACCCTTAATCCCTGTGCACTCTTCAAATGTAGGGTGTGTGTAGGCAGGGAGTTCTGCAGTAGAGTGAACCCAGGAGTTCACAGTGCTAGGCAAGTGATACTCCTGGCCTAGCCTAATTTAATAAAAGTATTGGTATGGGACTGGAGAGATGGCTCAGTGGATAAGAGTACTTGCTATTTCAGAGGACCTGGGTTTGGTTCCCAACCTGGGTTTGGTTCCCAGTACCCATCCCAAAGCAGGTGGCTTGAAACTTCCTGTAACTTCAGCTCTGTGTGACCTGAGTCCCTCTTGCCTCTTGACTTCACACAGTACACATACATACATGCAGACAGACATAAATAAAAATCTTTAAAGTATTAATGTTAAAAGGATCAGGCTGTGAAAGGCTACAGATTTAAAGAGGCTCAGTAGATAAAGACTATTAAATGTTATTTCTGACCTAAGCTAGATCCTATAATGGAGGAGAAATACTGCCAAGTTGTCAATTGATATATTAGAATATAGGCAGTATTTTCAATATTGTCATTTGTGTCCATTGCTGAATTTACCAAAGTGCTTAATGCTATTTAGTTTTGAAATTATTTTCCACACAAGTTATTAAATAAAGCCAGAAGGGCTGGAGATGATGTCTTATTGCTGTGAAGAAGAGACACCATGACCACGGCAACTCTTACAAAGAAAACATTTAATTGGGGAGGCTCGTTTACAGTTTCAGAGGTTCAGTCCATTATCATCATGGTGAGGAGTATGGTGGCATGCAGGTGGTGCTGTAGTAGCTAAGCATCCTACATTTTGCAGGTAGCAGGAAGTCGACCGAGACACGGGGCGGTATCTGGAGCATAGGAAACCTCAAAGTCTGCCCCCACAGTGACACTTCCTCCAACAAAGCCACACCCACTGCAACAAAGCCACACCTCCTAATAGTGCCACTCCCTATGAGATTATGGGGACCAATTACATTTGAACTACCACAGATGGGCTCAGTGGTGAAGAGCTTGTACTGCTTTTGCAGAGGACTCGAGTTCTGTTTCCAGCACCTCTGTCAGGTAGCTCATAACCACCTATAATTCCAGCTCTAGAGGATCCAGCGCCGTCTTCTAGCCTTCTTGGGCTCTGTGTGTGTGTGTGTGTGTGTGTGTGTGTGTGTGTGTGTGTGTGTGTGACTGACTGACTGGAAACCCTGTTCTGTGTTCAGACAATTTAAAAATAGAAATAAAATCTTAAGAAACAAAGAAGTTTGCCTGAGAGGCATACTAGCAAGATTAGGGGATACAAAACCACAAACCTAACAGGAATAATTCTGTGGCTTTCAAAGAAGGATGCTGGAGCTTTAGGTTATAGCCTACAAGGCAGGACTATGGCATGTTCCTGGGGCCACAGAAATCTGAGTGGCTAAATTAGATCTTTGGGGCTTCTTGTCTACTTACATATAGAAGCAACTGTAGCTACAAGTGTCCCACTGGAGATCACAAAGGCTGGAAGAGCAGGTCTGTGCCTGTGAAGGCTGTAGGAGAGATGTATCAGGGAGATCAAGAGACTAAGAGACCCTGCCTCAATAAATAGTGATCCAGGGAAATTCTAGACAGCCACACACATCAACACTCACTCTCTCTTCCCTATGAGATAATCAGCTGAGGACTTAGACGAGTTCCACTGAAAAGGAAATTGTCCTATTGTTTAGAAACAGGAAGAGAAAAGATGAGGTAGTACCTCTTACTTGAAAGCCCATGAGCATCACGTGGTAGTCTTACTAGAATAGCATCTGATTAGGTAAGGTCTTAGCCTAAGCCCAACAGCCTGTATCCCTCACCATCTAATTGGCATATACTTATGAGGTCAGTCTGAACCACTTTGACTACTGAATAATGGAAAATCTGATAGGTCATATTGTAGGAAAAAAAATAGAAAGTGCTGGGTTGAACTGCTGCTGAATGCAAATGTTTTAAATATCAAAGATGCATTATTACAAGCAGCCTTGAAAAATAGTAGGTGTTGCTATAGTAATTTCTAACATGAGTTCCTAACTCATTTCTAATGTTCTCATGAATAATATTTGAATGTAGGCCTAGAAGTGTAGCTCAGTGGTACCATGCTTGGCCAGCATGCACGAGGCCCCAGGTTCAATCCCTACACCAAAAACTGAAAGGTTGCCTGATAAAACACTAACCTGATGCTCCTATGTGAGTTCCCAAGACTTCCCCCAAAGTATTGAGTCCTCCCCTGCTATTTGAAAATCAGACAATGGTGGTGGGTAGAGTCCCATTAATGAAGGCTAAGCAGTGCAGACATTTTTGAGTCTGATTTGGAAAGGACTGGGAACCCTGTTCTGTGTTGAGATATTGCACACTGAGAGTTCTAAACAAAGGATAAGGGATTGGATTCTTGACCCAACTAAACATGCAGTTTACTGAAGCCTGGATAGTGCTTTGATTTTATGACTTTAGTGAGTATGCTTATTTCTGTAAAGAGTAAAAACTGGAACAAATTTCAATTTGTGCTGAGGTCTTTTGCAGGTTTATTGAAAATACAAAGAGTAATAAAGGAAAAGGTTGGAGGTCACACAATTCCATTCTGACATACTAGAACAGCTTTCCCCTGCACTTACTAAAGCACTTCTGCTGCAGTCGCTAGGTAGGGGTCAGAGGAGACAAGTGTTGAGTATAGTCAGGGGAACATGGAGAGGAAGAACATGTAGGCAGCCTCTTTAGAGCAAAGAAAAGTAAGTGTGAACCACCAGCCCCCAGTAGCAGAGCATTAGGAAACTGCTGGAAGTAGAAACATGAAGGAAAGTGTAGGCTTAATATGGTGAAAGCTATAAAGAAAGCACACATTTTACAGTTTAAGGGATGTGCAGGAGCAAAGAGCATTTGCTACATGGGTATGTTAAAACGTTTAACGTTGGGCCTGGGGGGATGGCTCAGCAGGTGAAGCTGCTTCCTGCCAAGCCTGATCTCAGTTTGAACCCCAGGACTCAAATGGTGGAAGGAGAGAGCTGACTCCCACAACTTGTCCTCTGACCTCTGCTTGTGTGTTGTGATATGTTTTCCCTACTGTCAAACATACACACCTGCATACATGAATATTAAATGAAAATGTATAGATTTTTAAGTGCTTAATATTTAGGAGCCATAGCAAACCTAACATGTTTTATAGCTTACTATAATGATATAGAAAGATGAATTCTTCTTTTTCCTACTACCGAAAAGCTACCAGGTCCTTCCTGTGTTATTTTCACTCCCACCCTCTGAAAGATCAGGAAGGTGTCCTGGGTTGAATTGTGTTCTTCCTTAAAGGTGTTGAAGTTTCACCCCTTCCACAGTGCCTACAAATACAATGTTATTTAGAACTAGTATCATTGCAGATGATGAGATGGAGATGTTTGGGTGGGCTTTTTACTGATATGGCTGATGGTCTAGTTAAAAAGGAATATTTGAGCACTGTGACGATAAGATAGGAATGTTGTCTTGCAAGGTGAGGAATGCCCGAAGAAACACATCAAACTGATTTTTCCTCACAGTTTCTAGAAGAAGCAAGCCCTGCTATCACTTTGATTTTAGACTTCTAACCTCCCAAACTATGAGAAAATAATTTTTCTGTTGCTGAAGTGACCTAGTTTATGGTCTATTCTTAGAACATCTCTAAGAAATCAATACTAGTGCCCTTTAAAATTCTTGCTGTGGTTTTGATGAGTGTGTCCTAAGGTTTTATGTGTTAGAGGTGTGGTCTTAAGGGTGGCACTGCTGGAAGTGCTGTGAACCTATGAGAGGTAGGGCCTACTTGGAGGTCCTTGTATGATGGGGGCATGTCCTTAAAAGGGGTTGTGGGACCCTACTAATTATCCTACTCTGCTTTTTGGCTCATGGTATCAGTGATTTGCCCTGTTACACACTCCTGCTGTGATGAGTCATCCTCTCTAGAAGCCCAAAGTGGCTACCTGATCATGGAGTAGAACCCTCAGGGCTATGTGCCCAAATAAACTTCTCATGTGGTAATATATTGTGGACCCTAATAAACTTGCCTGAGGAGCAGAGGACAGAGCCAGCCACTAGATTAGACATAGAGGTCAGGCAGTGGTGGCATACCCCTTTAATCCTAACTCTCCAGAGGTGGGGATCCATCTGCATCTCTGTGAGTTCAAGGCTACACTAGGCTACATGAGATTGATCCAGTATAGGAGAGAAACAGCCAGGCAGTGGTGACACACACACCTTTAATCTTGGCACTTGGGATCTCATGCCTTTGCTTGGGAAGCGCAAACGCCTTTAATCCCAGGAAGTAATATGGCAGGGCAGAGAAAGGTGTATAAGGTGTGAGGAAACAGGAACTCTCTCTTTAGGCTGAGGATTTCGTAGAGGTAAGAACTAGTGGCTGGCTGTTCTGCTTCTCTGATCTTTCAGCTTTCACCCTGATACCTGGCTCTGGGTTTTTTATTATAAGAACATCTAAGATTCGAACAACATTCTCGGAAGTTGTCTTGGGTATTTTGTTATAATAGTATGAAGGTAACTAATACATACCGATGGAAGAAGTTTTATTTATCAAAGGCTTACCATTTCATAACAAGCAAACTTGAAATTCCAGCTGCTTATAGGAACAAGTATTGGTTTCTCTCTCAACCAGCTGTGAGGTTGGCTGGGATTAAGCTAGGGTGGGCCTGGCTGAGTTCTGCTCTAAGCTGTGTAATGGAGCTAGGTCTGCTCCATGGATCGCATCCTCCTCAGAACAGTGGCTTATCTGAGACATCTGCTGACAGGCAGATGTGCAAGAGGGCAAGCACATGATGGAAGCCAAGGTACATCCTTGATTTGTGCCATGTAGGCTAATGTCTCTCTGACCTACTGTTTGAACAAACCCACGGTCAAGAGACAGAATTCTCTGCCAATAATGAAGTCAGAGCAAGGAGATAGATGCACATTAGGGGAGGGAAGACTTGGGAAACTGAATTAAACTCAACCACATTTTACATGCGAATTTTATCTAAAATCCAAAGAATGCTTAATGTCCTTAATTCAAAATTAACGATGTTGAAGGGAATAAAGAAAAACTCTCTTTCAGGGTTATCAGTAATCGAGTTTGACTCTGACAAATGGAGTTAAGACAGCATTTTGTATCCTTTCCTTTGTTTGTGAGCACCTCGCCTGGTTTCATAGCCTGGCTGTTGTGAATATTGCCTCAGTAAACATGAACATTCAGGTGTCTTCGTGGTGTGTTGACTTAGAGTCCTTTGGGTATATTACTGGAAGTGGTAGGACTGGATTTATATAATACTTCTACTTTTTTTTTCTTCTTCTTCTTCATGACTTCTACTTTTTTTTTTTTTATCTTTCATACCAATTTCCATATTGGTTGCATCAGTTTACATTCCTCTTTTTTCAGCTTGGAATCATTTCAGTTGGAATCATGAACAACGTGTAAAGGGTCGTCCCATATCCCTTCTCCCCACACTCACCAGTGGAAAGGGAAGGGGAAGACAAGAGAGGTGAATATAATGAAATTATGTTATATACATGAATAAAAATGTCACAGTGAATGCCAAACGAAAAGCAAAAAGCAAAACCGCTTCACATATGCACTGCAGTCATGCTGTGCAGCACCTACTCCTTCAAAGACTGTTTCTGAGATTTAGGCTATAAAAGTAGGTTTTTTTAAATAAATATTTTTATTTTATAATTAATTTAATTTTACATATCAGCCACTGATTCCCCTGTCCTCCCTCCTCCCACCCCCTAGCCTTCCCCCCAATCCACCCCCCATTCCCATCTCCTCCAAGGCAAGGTCTCCCCTGGGGATTCATCTCAGCCTGGTACATTCAGTTGAGGCAGGTCCAGTCCCCTCCTCCCTTCACCAAGGCTGAGCAAAGTGTCTCAGCATAGGCCCTAGGTTCCAAAAAGCCAGCTCATGCACTAAGGATAGGTTCCAGTCCCACTGCCTGGGGGCTTCCCAAACAGATCAAGCTCATCAACTGTCTCACTTATCCAGAAGGCCTGATCCAGTTCCATGGGGGCTCCTCAGCTATTGGTTCACAGTTCATGTGTTTCCACTAGTTTGGCTATTTGTCCCTATGCTTTTTCTAGTCAAAAGTCTCGATATCTCTTGCTCCTGTAATCCCTCCTCTCTCTCTCCGGTTGGATTCCTGGAGCTCCACCTGGGGCTTGGGCGTGGATCTCTGCATCTGCTTCCATCAGTCACTGGAAGAGAGTTCTATCATGACAGTTAGGGTGTTCAGCCATCTATCCAATCACCAGAGCAGGTCAGCTCAGGCACTCTCTCGACCATTGCCAGTAGTCTATAGTGGAGGTATCTTTGTGGATTTCTGGGGACCTCTCTAGCACTCTGCTTCTTATTTTAAGCAGAGGTTCTTGACCTAGACCATTGGCTTGAATCCTGCCTCTGCTGAATCTGGACCTTAGTCCTCTGTGTGTGCATCCACAGGGGAAGAAAAGCAGCGGCAATTCTGTCAGGATTTTCTCAGTCCAGTGAGGTAATCCATGCTTCAGTTGGTGCTTGGCACAGAGGAAGTGCTCAGAGATTATCTTGTTATCATTAGCAAGTATCAGATTTTAAAATTTGCTTACACAGAATCAGAACTTGTACCAGGGCACAGCTACATCGACTGCCTACTCTGTTCTGTCATTTAACAGAAACCAAGCAGTAGAATCTGAAGAATACTGTTCACAGTGGCCTGAGACTTTACAATCACTACTACTTTCATTCCCCCAAATGCTCAGTTTTTTTTCACTTGCGTTTCTCCCAGCCCCAAGTTAATTGGCTGTTAAAAGAAAATTAAGTGAGAATAGTAAAGATATTAGATACTCTTGACTGTCCTGAAAGGGCTCCTTGAAGGGAGAGTTGGGCAGTCTTCCATTTGTATGTTAAAATTGGCTAAGGTTAGTTATTTATATTAAAAAGCTGTGTGAGCTCTCCGATACTCAAGACCATGCCCTGTTGAGCTTCACATCCTCAGGGGTTGGCAGGCATACCGTTAGTATTCAATAACAAGGAAACGAAAGAAAGAAACATAAACCATCAAAAAGGTGATAGGTCTGGAGATTTGCCTATGGAAGACCCAGTAACATACAAGGGACTGAAGCAGTTCAAGCTAACAGTTAGAACACTGAGCAATTTAAGTTTCAGTTGGGCACTGGCATCGAGAATTAAAGGAAGCACCAAATGGCTGGCTGGCTTTCTCTTTGCTGGAACAAAGGCATTTAATCAAGCCTAAATGCAAAGTCTTTTGAACTTGGATGATTAATGCAAACATCTTCATGGGGAGAATCAGTTTGTCACAATACTGTTACTGGGAAAATAGCAATGGAGAAGTGCTGAACGGAACTATCCTCCAAGGCAAACAATTTCCATCTTTGGGAGTTGAACTGTGTCCATTTGGAAAATCCCAGTTGGTTTGTTGACTGTTACGCTCCCCCATAGAGAAGAAGGGAGGATAATGAGAGCCTCACTTGAGGATCCAGCAGCTCCCTACCCTCTGCTGTATGCAGTACTGCCCTAACTACACATGGCGTCAGGGAGGGCCTATAGCTGGGGAATACTAGTGGAGGAGGGTTCAACTATGTGTTTCTGAGCAAGCCATCATCCTTGCTGGGTAGAGAATTCCCAGTGTGGCCTTCTGCTTAGGGGAGCACCAACGTTCTGTAAGGAAGTCCAATAAATTCATTGGTTCCCCAGAGTGAACTTGGATGGAATTGTACCGTGGTTTGTCATTAGGAAGAAGGGTAGATGTTTATATTCCTGCCCCCATTCCCCCACCCCCGGGAAGGCGTTTTAGCAACCAGAAGTTAGGGAATGGTCATTTACTGGGGGTTTGTTATGCACTAAAGAGCTCTTTTAAAATATGCTACCACACCTGTAACTCCAGCTCCAGGGGATCCAACACTCTCTTCTGGCCTCCATAGGCAGCTGCACTAACACACATAGACATACATAACCCATACATAGACACACATGCATACATAATTAAAAAATAAAAACAAATCTTTAAAAAAATCCTACCAATTATTTCATGAGAAGGGCCAATAAACATCAGAAATGATCACTGCGCTTGGCAAAATCTGCAGAGGTGACCTACAATTACGTCCTTTAACCTCCCTCCCTGGCCTAGAACTCAAGATCCCCCTGCCTCAGCTAAATCACAGCTCATCCTTCCTGCCTTGGGTCATGTTTTTCTTTAAATCTTTGGGATTATATTAAGTGTGTTTGTATATATGAGTGTGTGGGTGTCCGTTCACATGTGTGTGCAGAGTCACCTTCTGTGCTGGGTATCTTCTTAATCTCCCACGATTTTTTTTTTTTTTTGGTTTTTCGAGACAAGGTTTCTCTGTGTATCTTTGCGCCTTTCCTGGAACTCACTCTGCAGTCCAGGCTGGCCTCGAACTCACAGAGATCCACCTGGTTCTGCCTCCCGAGTGCTGGGATTAAAGGCATGCGCCACCAACGCCTGGCTCTCCCACGAATTTTTGAGACAGTCTTACGGAAGCTGGAACTCACTGATCAGGCTTGACTGACTGGGTAGTAAGTCCCAGAGACCCTCCTTTCTCTATCTCCTCAGCAGTGGGATTTTAGGCAAGTTCTTCCATGCCAGCTTTTTATGTGGGTTCTGGAAATCCAAACTTAGGTCTTCACACTTGCTCAGTGTAAGGTGTCTGGGATTCAGAACAGCACACACCCAGACACCAAATTCTCAGCACAAAGGAGCTTTTATTACCTGGGAGGGACAAGCAGGGAAGGGGTGGGGGACAGCCTCTGGATCAGCAGGTGTCTCTGCAGGAGTGATTTTTAAGGAGAAAAGGGGAAGTCTGTGCTAGGATGCATTGGTAAATCCTGACTGGACATGTTAACGTCAGTGTAGCCAAATGATGAATTTTGATTAATGGACCTTGGAATTTTAGTCAGGCATAAGGGGGTGGCCAAAGAAGGGAATAGATCTTGGTGGCTAGCTTTAGGAATGTAATCTAATGGTTTAGCAAGGGAGAGGGAAGCGGAGTAGGCAAGGTCTGCTGGTGCCATGTTTGCCATGCTGGGGCCTGCTAGAGAGCCCTTCACTGCGCAAGCACTGTGTTGACAGCGCCATCTCCCGGCCGGAAACACTCCTTTTTGTTTACAGTTTGGCATGCCTCCTTTCAGTCTGTAGCTGCCTTTTCATATTTAACCATATTTTTGGATGCATTTTTTAAAATTTTGATGTAGTCAAACTTGTCACTCTGTTTCTTATGGTTTGTGTCTATTGTGTCTTATTTTAGAAACCATTCCCTAGATTGATTTTCTATATATTTTTTCAGTGTCTTAAGCTTTTGCATTTTATAATTGGGACTTTCACTTACTTGGTTATTCTCTCTCTTACCTTGGAAGTTGTGAGCAAAGGTATTGTTGCTTTGAGCTATAAAAACATTCTTTTTCTATCGTGCATACCACGTATCCCCAAACGTTTGATTAAATTATCTATTCCATAATTGGGATGCATTTGTTTTAATTTGTGGCTGGGGGTATAGGCCCATGCTTCCCCAGCATGCCCAACAATCTGGGTTCCATTTCCAGCTCTGCAAACAAAAGAAAACAACCCTCCAAAACAAAACCACTCCCTTTTTTTGTGGACATGTGTTTGGGTCCAGCAGTTGCTTTGGAGTTTGAGAAAGTGACAGTTGATGACTCTGCACTAAAAAAATACTTTTAAAAGATATAGAAATGGAGCTTCTATATTAACAAAATGTTACTGGATAATATTTTATCTTTTTTTAAAAATTTTTTTGAGACAGGTTTTCACTGTGTAGTGTAGCCCTGGCTTTTCGGGATCTCACTCTGTAGACCGGGCTGGCCTCAAACTCAACAAAGATCCGCCTGCCTCTGCCTCCCAAGTGCTGGGATCAAAGGCATGAGCCACCACTGCCCAGCTAATATTTTATCTTAAAATGCCTTCAAAAAGGAAAAAAAGATGGCAACCATGGTATAGCTGGAATGATTTATTTCCTTCCTTC
>CABHPR010147146.1:41993-64002 GCA_902168415.1 Peromyscus melanophrys
ATTTATTTATTTATTTATTTATTTATTTATTTATTTATTTATTTATTTATGTATTATGTATGTATGTATTTATTTATTTATATTTATTTATTTACTCAGTCTCATGTAACCCACCAAGGCTGGCCTCAAACTCATTATATAGCCAAGAATGACCTTAAACACCTGATTTTTCGCTTCTACTTCCTGAGTACTGGAATTATAGGCTGCTGCCCTCATGCTTGGCTAAGACAGTCTCATGTGTGCATTCTATTTAGGGCAAGTGGGAAATGTTCAAGTACTCACCTCGAGAAAGGCCTTAGCTCATCTATAAGCCTTCCTTTATGCCAGTGGTTCTCAACCTGTATGTTGCAGCCTCTTTGACAAATTTCTATCTTCAAAAATACTTAAATTCCTAACAGTAGCAAAATTACCGTTATGAAGTGAAAATAATGTTATGGTTGGGGGTCAGCACAACATGAGGAACTGTAGTAAAGGGTTGCAGCATTAGGAAGGTTGAAGACCACTGCTTTATGCTGTCAAGCTCCTAGTTCTTGTGGGTCATGCTTTTGGAAGTCTTTTTGAAAAATCTTGCTCAGATTTCTGCTTCTTTGGATACTGCCATTCTCACCAGGCCTGTGTGCTCTAGGGAGGTTTTGTGGTGACGTTGCCAAAAGTTTCAAGTGTTTCCATGCTGAAGTCCAGTTGACCATTCTTGAATTTCTCGTTTGACTTCTTGGTTTTCTTTCACAAGTCTTTGCACATGGCCAGGCACCTGAGAAAGTCTCAGGAAACTTCTTTTGATTCACTAATTGATCGCATTTAAGGCCCAACCTGGCTTGGAATGTTTTTATTTGAAATAATTAAGTGGGTGTATATCACACCATCAACAAATTTACCCAGTAGAGTGGCTTACCAGTTAACTCATTTTCACAGCTCTGAAGGAGTAACCTTTTTGGACAATTCCTTTCCCTGGGAATAATGAATTTTCATTTCCAAACACACAGGATAATATTCTATAGTCTCAATGTTGTAGTTTCAGGTGAAGATCCATTTGTCAATTTTTTTGGGCACAGCAGTTTCTGTTCCAAGAGCATAGAGTGGAACAATTTTGAGTTGCAGGTCAGGGTGTGTCTTGTATGTCATTTAAAGTGGTAACAATTTTCGTCTGCAATGGGCCAGAGAGTAAAACATTCTAAACTACACAGACAAAAATGTCTGTCACAGAACTATAGAACTTTGACCTTGTAGCATGAATGCTGTCATAAGTGTTCCAGCAAAACTTTATTTATAAAAATAGGAGATAGACCAGATCAGGCTCATATGTATTTCCTTTTCCAGCCCTCTTCTTTGGCCTTTTGTGAGTACTCATTATTCATCTGTACCTTGAACTTATTTATTTTGGCCTAAGGTGTTTTTTTTTGTCCTAATTTGTTTTTAAGTGCCCTCTATTTTCAGAGCAAGATAATCACTATTTCCCAAACGGCTGACAAATTAATATGGAAAATAACACATAATGAAGAATGTACCTTATAAGGAATGATTCACCCACACAATATCCTCTATCAATTCCACCCACTCTCAAATGTTACTTTAATTTCTTTGGTGAGTAAAAGGAACCTTCATAACATTACATTATATTCAGCAAACTATTTTTAATGTCTTGAGAGTTGTGTTTTTACTTCCATAGACTTATTTTCATGAATTAATGCATCCTTTTCTACACATGTCTCAGTTTGGAATGGAAAGCATCAAGTTTTCTATTACTATCACTGAAAATGTGTTTAGTTTTTTTGGCTTACTTTTTTTTTATACTTAGATGTTGATTTGTTCAAGAATGAAGTCCGTTCTACAAATGATGTATGCATGGAACTTCGGGACAACTCCCAAATTTTTCTCACTTCTGGGGATTCACCAGTCTAAGGCAGGTCAAGGCTACTCCAGCTGGCAAACCACAGTCATCATTCCAAATCAGTCAGGACCCGTGAGGTTCAAGGAGATTGTGAGGAGAAAGAAAGAGGCAGGTAGATCTCTCTTGTCACCCTTGGGTGACTGTTCTCTTCCCTGTGTACAGGGAGCATTGTCAGCTGCTGATATGAGGTGTCTCACAGTGAGACACCATGTCACCATCTTTCCATGTCTAGTCCCGTACCACCTGAGGCTGTGCTTTCATCTTAGAGTTACAAATGAATTTTCTGTCATGTGCATTTGTTTGCTGTGAGATTAAAACAAAAAGGGCTCTGCCCACATTAAGTACCATTATCACTGGAGTATTTAGAAGCCCCGCCCCCTTATGAGGAAGTTATGGGACTGGTTCCTGAAGCTGCTTTTTAACTAGCAGTGAGTCATTTTCCTTGCTTTTCTTTTCTCTTTCACTATTAGGCCAGGAACTGTTGTTGCTGGGACTATAACTGAAAATCACAGACACTGTCCTTGATCTCACAAAGTTCACATTCCTCAGATGTATTATGGAACCAAGAACAAACATTCTTGGGGAAAATCCATCAGCAATGAAGTAATGTCGACAGCCAATGAGTACAGAAGGGCTCCAGCATTATGATGTTAGCTTGCTCAAATCCTGCCTGAGTTTGGGGTGCCATGAAACAAGCAGAAAGTAAGGTTGCGATGTGTTATGGAATACATTTTCAGACCTGGGTGAATCCCAAGCTGTGGGATTAAGGCCTGACCAAGCCTAGCTAGATAGGCGCATGAACATACAGTCATGTTGTACCTCCTTCATTGATATCTGCTGAATTCTGTGTCACTGCCAAAGCTATGTGAACAAACTGTGTTTTTCTGGTTTACAGATGTTCCTGGATCTTCCTCCTACACTTCACCATCTTATGACCTCTGGCTGGACAGGAACAGGTGAGTAGTAATTCACTGTGCTGCAAATTAGTGATATCTGTATCATTAAGTAATAAAATCCAAATCATTTAAATGGTATTGAAATGTCCATTGCCCTTCCCCGTGAAGAAAGCAGCTTTTCATAATTTGAATTTGATCATGATCAAAAACTGTGATTAATCAATCTTTCTAGTGGAACCAAATAAGTCTTGAATTCATTCTGGGGAAGCTGCTGAAATAAACACTTTATGGAAACACAAAACCATACTAACTAACCAGTGGCTGTCTGGGAGGAACTAGAGAGCAAAATGCATGGGTGCGGTGCTCGTCAAAACACACAGGAGATAAAAATCTTTTACTTTATCTTTTGTGGCTGCTAATAAGCTTAATTCATATACTTAACTGTCTTTTGAACAATTCTTAGCACCACAAAAAGTACTCTTTCTCTTCTTTAAAAAAAAATAAATAAAAAGCTCTAGTCCAAACCAAGAGCCTCTGTAGGTTGTCTTAATTGCTACTTTGCACTGCAGTGGACTTTGACTGATTTTTGGCACATGCTATCGTACACAAAGTTCCTAAAATAAAATGCTCCAGGATATCCTAGGAACTCTTAGAAGGCTTTAAAAGGGGACTAGCACACTGAAAGAGTAACTTTTAAGGACGACAGTTCAGACGAGGAGAATGACTGTCGTGGCAGAATTACGTGACTAATTGAGATCTTGAGTTGGATGCAGACCGTCCTCGACACCTAACTTATCATGGTTAGGGGGAGGTGGAGAATCCAGTTTTGATAAAGACAATTTTTCCCTCCCCAAGTGACTATACATTTAAATAGCTAAAACATCTGTGCAGCAACCTAGTAAAACATGTATACTCGGAACGCTTGAGCAAAAAGCCTGCCAAACAATCGCTTGAGAGAGACTTTGCTGAGAGAGAGCACCAAGATAAAGCAACTGCTGTTTGTTTTGTCTAGTCAAGGGAGAGCCAAGGCAACCAATATTTTGAGTTTCTTTTATTTCATTTGTGAAAGATTGTTTGAGAAAGGGTGTCGAGGGGGAAGTTTCCTGACAGGAATTTTTAAAGCTGTCTATTAGCAGACGAGCAGGAGAGTCTTGGATGTCAACGCCTGACAAACTCTTGAGACCAGCTACCAAACCACGAAAAGTGATTTTCTTTCTGAGTCTTCCCTCCAGCCCTTCCGATGGAAGCAGAAACAGGGAGCACCATGGAGACTGGAAAGGGGACCAACCGAGGCATTCGAATTGCACTGGCCCTGTTCATTGGTTGCACCCTGGTGTTGGGCACGCTGCTCTTTCTAGGTAAGTGGAACTCCAGAGGCCAGGGGAACTAGGTGTCTATGGAGAAACTTTCTAATTCTTTATTCTAGAAACCCTTGTCATAATGCAGACTGTTTGCTTATGTTAAAAAATAGAGATGCACCGTTAGTTGTAGTCAGATATGTCAATGAAAAAGGAGGCTTTTCTTTAGTACCAAATATATAGTCCAGGAGGCAAAGTGCATGAGAAAGTGATTTAGAATGGCTGGTGGATTTGATTGCACCGAGGGGCGAAAATCATGTCTTATATTTCACAAATTGAGTGTTTATGAATTCATAGTTAGATACTTGCATTTGTTTTGTGAGAGAACAACCATACTGGAATTTATTTTTGTTTGACTTTTGTCCATGTTTGTTTGAACAAGTTACGAAGTGCAATTTACAAAAGATAAATCAGTCCTTAAATGGGATTCTTCGAGTCTTTCTAAATCCAGTGATTTTGATAGATGCAAAATGATTAACTCCACCTTTCTAATAGATTTAAAAATGAATGTGAAGGAAAGCAGAGGTTTTCCTCTTAAGATTTGAAAGGCATTGTGATTCAATTACTTTAATAACTCCTGTGAAAATGATGTACTCAGAATGTGTAGACAAAAGCATATTCCTAGGGGGAAAAAGGATGAAATCTGTTAGAAAGGGACAGGGGATGCTCAAAAGTGTAAGCTTTCTAAACCCCTGACTATTTTCCTTTGTAAATTTTTTCTTATAAAACTCGTAGTATTTCATTGGCTTGAAGGTCACCTAGAAACAAGCCCTATACTTAAGAGATTCTAGGTGTACTTTGAAATGCAGCAGGCCTGGAAACATTCCTTGGCATGTACAGGATGCATGAGACCATGTTTATTTTGGCAAGAGAAAACCAGTAATTAACTTTTAAAAGAGGCTTGTGTGGTTGAGAACCCTGCTAAAACGAGCAAACCACCTTTCCATGTTTTCTATGGCTGAAGATTTAGGAAATTAGATCAGTATATTGCTTTCTGGTGAAGCTAGACCTCCTCCTCTTGTGACTGAATTTGTGGCTCTTAAAAACTGTTGTGAGGTTTCTCCAAAGTTGGCTTTAGACGATCAACTTCCTGAAATTTAAAACCGGAGGAGAAATTTTATGGGCATGCCAAGGAATTACACATGATGTGGGAAGTGATTAAGGGGCTAGGTTTATGCGTACTCCCAGACTTACAAATCCAAGTGGTCATCATGTAGGTCAACATGTGTGCTCTTTTCAGTGATGTTAATAGCGTTTTGCAACTTTTTTCAATTCTCCTCTTATGATCATTACACTTGGAGACCATCACATTCTAGAAGATGGCCAGTTATAGAAAATCTTTGTTTCTTTTGAGAAAATGATTTTTTGACACAAGCACTAAAGATTTTAGGTAAAGTAAACTTTACTAAATCAAGCATTGCTATTATGGAGGAGGCCTGGTTAGGAAAGATAACTTCCTACTATGTCTAGTAACCTGGCCCTCACTTTGAATGTTTTGGAGAATGTCTAATGATGATTGATAATAAATAGGACCAGCTAAGGGTGTGGTTTCATTCTACTTTTGCTATTCAGTATGGTCTTCTAACTGCCAGCATAAGCATCACCTGAGAGCTTGAGCTCTACCCCCAGATCTACTGATTCACAGTCTGCATTTTCACAAGACACCAGAGGATTCATTTGCATGTGCAAGTTTGGGAAACATTGTTTCAGAGAGCATCTATCTGAGGGTCCACATTCAGGAATATATATGTATGTATGTGTGTATGTATGTATGTATGTATGTATGTATGTATGTATGTATGTATGTATGTATTTATGAGCAGGTTCTCACTATGTATCCCTGTCTGGTCTAGAACTTACTATATAGAACATGCTGTGAATATCACAACTTCCTGTGATATTCCTGCCTCTACCTCCCAAGTGCTGGGATTATAAGCCTGTACCACCATGCCCACCTAGGAACCTTTATATTTTTGTTAACTATTTCAGTACAATGCTCCCCCTTCAACTTTCTTCACTATTTGCCCCCAGGCACCCGTACTCTGCATCTTGCTTGCTAAATACCTGCAAAACAATGTTCTTCGTGACAACATTCTAGTTAGGATCTTCCCTTGAAAGTGCTTCCCTGTTGACTTCGCAGCATGTGCTCTGCCTGTCCTAGTTCAGTCATACGTCTAGCAATCCTGCCTTACCGCTCCTTTGCCTTTGTCGTCCACAGAAAGAATGGCTGCCAGTAGTCTGAGGTGGTTTCAGACAACCTCGGGGACTTTAAAATATCGAGTATAGCAATAGACCCACAAACAATTTCTTTCAAGTGTTCTTTTCTTCTTCCCTTCTCCTTCCTCCCTGCAATCTGTTTCTCAGATGCCGTGGTCTGCAAGCTATTCCTGTCAAGACCAGATGATAGTAAATATTTTTGGCTCCACTGCCATACATTCCTTGTTGCAGGACTATGTTTCATTGTATCACTAAAGCATCCACAGACAAATTGTGCACAAATGGGAGCCAGGAAGATATGCTTTCTGGATACTGAAGCTTGAATTTCATGTACTTTTCATATATCATAAAATATGGTCCTTCATTGGATTCCCCCCATCTATCAACAATATGAAGGTCTTTCACAGAAATAGGAGCAGGAAGTGGCCTCAGTCTGGTTTGTGGGTTCCAGTTGGTACTTGGGTGATGATGACCTCAGCTGTGTGGTCTTTCTCATGCTTTCTGTTTTGTTTTTCTGTGTTGGGTGTGGAAATCAGGACATTGCACATGTATTTTAAGTATTCTATCACTGAGCCATGTTACTGGCCTTACTCTCACATTCTTGATCTGTGGATGTCTCCATTGCATCTTGGGGGGATTCTAAACTGAGAAGCTAAAATGCTGCTTGACTTTTTTTCAAGCTTCTAACCAGTAAAACGTAATGTTTCATTGTTTTATAGTAAAATATTTTCCATTTCATTCATTTCTGTTTCATTCATTTTCTTTATTTGGGCTTGCTGATCCTTGTCTGTTTTCAGGACTTTAATCCATGTGGATATAATCTTCTCTTTTGAGGCATAGGGTCTCTGTCTGTGTCCCAACTAATTATATTCAAAACCTTCCTTATATACACTGTCAGGTAAAAAGACCTGATATTACTTTGAATTCCTTACATGTCTGTGTCAATAATTATTTCTTTTTAATGAAAGAAATAAGGCTAGTTTTGGATGGCTTTGAGACAGCTTCTCATGTAGCTCAGGCTGGCTTGGCAGTTGCAAAGTAGCAAAGGTTGTCCTTGAATCTCCAATTTTTCCACCTCTTCCTCCAAAGTTTGGAGAAAGAATAACCTTTTAGCCATTTCATAAGATTTAAAAATAAAGCTACCATGAAGAAGGTATTATCCAGGGCCAGGCGGTGGTGGCACACACCTTTAATCCCAGCACTCAGGAGGTAGAGCCAGGTGGATCTCTGTGAGTTCAAGGCCAGCCTGGGCTACAGAGCGAGCTCCAGGACAGGCACCAAAACTACATGGAGAAACCCTCTCTTAAAAAAAAATATAGTAAAGTTTATATTACCATTATAAAAATACCACCTGCTCATTAAAGAACATTTGGTAAATACGTAAACATTGAGTAGAAAGAAGAACTCCCCATGGTTCCACCATCGAGGTACATTGGAATGTCCCAGACTGATCTTTATGGTGTTTATATATTTTTACCTATTTTTTTCTTGCAAAAAAATCAAAACACTCCTTTTAGGTTATAAAACTTCTTTTGAAAAAAGGCCTGAGTGATTCAGTAGGCAGGTTTCTTGAATATATAATGTAACACAGATAAAAGGCTGTTTGGAGGATGGGAGCAGAGAAAAGAACAAAGACAAAGCAGGCTCCTCTTAGGATGTGGCTTCATAAAGAATAAGACATGCCACACAGGCAGGTGATCTGCAGGGCTGCATCTCAAGCAGAGACATAAGCACTCTTAGGCTTCTTGATTGCGCTTCTCAGCCCCCATGGTCCATTTCTTCATGGCCATATCTTCAAAGATTCCTTGTTTTTGCTCACAGAGCACAGCAATAATGAATGCCTCAAAACTTCTCCAGCTATGGAGGAAAAACACATTATTCCAAAAGGTTTTAGATTTTAGGCTCACATTTGCTAATGTCCAGATCCTACCTGGAGTTCAAAAACAGTGCATTCTTCTGTGCTTTTGCAAAAACACTCATGTCCAGCCTGTGCCTGTATCCTGTATGCAGCCAAAGACAGGTATGAATGTGGCCCAACACAAAATCTTAACTTACTTAAAACATTATGAGATTAAAAACATGCTTTTATTTTGTGACATCATTGCATGGCTCTCAAGCATGAACTTTGTAGAAGACATTGTAATGTCAAAGGACTGGAAATTCCTCATAGGTTATTGCCAGTTGGGAAAATTAAACATTGGTGAAAACTTTCAATTGTACAGGAGTGTGTGTGTGTGTGTGTGTGTGTGTGTGTGTGTGTGTGTGTATCCATAACACAGCCTGCTCAGTTTGTGAGATGCTCTGGGTTCAATCTCTGCCAACCAAATCAAAAGCACACATGATGGTTATGCTTCATCCTCAGAATTTCTGTACCAGTGGATTTGGAGTGAGAATGTGCACTCTAGCAAGCTTCCAGGTGCTGCTGTGGCCCTGGTGACCAGACTCCTCAACACAGCTCCAGTTTTACCCACTCAACCCACACCTGCCTCATATGACAGGAATGAATTTTAGAACAACCATGAGTCCTAACAAGGCTGTTTACATATTCATCAAAGTGCTTCCTTGGTTTTGAGCCAACTTGATTTTTGACTACCGTGTCAATCAATACTGAGAAGCAAGAACTGATAGCAAATGTCTTGCATATATACCCAAATGCATTTTACTCGATGGTGGTCTGCTACAAGTCAATCATTTATTTTGGTCTGTTTTTCCAGTGAGTCAAGGTCTCCTAAGCTTCCAAGCTAAACAGGAGTACTGCCTGAAGCCAGAGTGCATAGAAGCCGGTAAGTCTGTTTTCTACCTTGTGTGAAGTTATAATTTTGGTACCTTGGGGAGTGGAAGAAAAAACAGGTAGTATTTTTAGTATTCTGTTTGCTTGAGGTTGACCAAATACAAAATGCAATTTTGAAGACATTTTGAGTTTACTTTTAAGGTTTGGTGTAAAGTAGTGGAGCTTAGGTTTCCTGTTTTCTTTGCAAAAGCCGAGCTGTACGATATTTCAACCCTCATGATAAGGAACCCAGGAAAGGGCTTGCAAAGCAGGGCATCCTCTCTTAAATCACGCAGAGACCGCGGGCCTCCTATGGCTCTCCTCGACAGATTCCTCTTTGTCTTAAGCAGACTGTGTATCTTCTGGGTTAGTGGGCGTGGCCTTTTTGATTCTAAGCAGGGACACTGTGCAAATCTCTGCTTCTGCTGGAATCCCCTTGGATTCATCTGTTCTGCCATGCGTGTTGAATTTCTAAGGAGGTGACAAGACCGTGTATCAGTGAGGACACCAAGGCAAAGATTCATGCTTAAAGTTGCCTTGGTTGTGACACAGCAAGTAAATCCTGCTTGCATCCCCATGATTATGAAGAAGCCAAATCCCTGCCTCCAACTCCCACCCCCAGTTTGGCAAGGGGGCAGGACCCTAGGGCATTTTCCAAAGAGGAAGTTGTAGGACAATTAAACATGCGGCCTTTTCCTCTGGACTGGAGGAGAAGAGATTAATGAGTGAATTCACCAAATAGTTACTCATGCCAGGGACTGAGTTAGGTTTTGGTTTATATATGGTTAGGCCTATATATAAAATAGGTAGAGGGAGAAAAAAAGTAAAACACATAAACACACACACACACACACACACACACACACACACACGGGTCTGGGGATGTAGCTCAATTGGTAGAGTAGTTGCCTATCATTCATGAAGCTCTGAGTTCAATCCTCAACACACATAAATTGAACATGGTGATACACGGCTGTAATCCCAGTATTTTGAATGTAGATACAGGAGGATCAAGAGTTCAAGGCCACCCATGGCTACTTAGTAAGTTGGAGGCCAGTGTAGGTTACTTGAGACCCTGTCTCAAAACAACAATAAAACAAACGAAAACCAAAATCAAAATCCATAGAAGGCACACAGTGCACAAAAGTGAACAGAAAATTAAAATATCAAAACAGACTCGTGCTAATACGTGATAGGATGGCCAGATTGAAGGTTCTGGGTGTAGGATCTTCAAAAGGACCTTGAATAATTAAATTAAAAGAAAGGAAATTAAAAGAAGGAAAATGGGGTGTGAAGACTGAGGCAAGGGCTTTCCTGCGGGGGGGAAAAGGTCACATAGAGGAATGGGCTTGAAGAATGGTAGAGACTTCTGGGTGAGGGGCACAGTGCAGGTTTTGTACATGACCTAGATGCCATGGGTTTGGCTTTTTCTATAATATGCTCAAGAGTTTCTTGAAAGTTTTATGAGAAAACATGTGAGCACTTAATTAAGATCATGCCAGCCAGCTGTGGTCGTACATGCCCATGGTCCTAGTACTTGGGAGATGAAGCCAGCCAGGGTTAGTTACCTAGTGAGTTCAAGGCCAGCATAGAGATGCATGATCTCAAAGTAGGAACAACTGTCTTTCTGTAGAGAACTTGACTTTGGGGAGAAATGCAGGGAAAAAATCAGAAAGGTGGTTATAGCCAGCAGGCCACGTGAGAGAGGATGTTGCCTTGAATTTGAGATGGAGATTGCAGATCTAGGATCCCTGAAGGCATTGTGGTAGTGATGAGGTTGAAATATATTGTAGAAAAAGGCAGGGATTTAGGGTGATACTTAGATGTTAAGCAGTGACATTAATTGAGATGAGAAAGACTTAGGTGAAAGAATTCATAAACTGCTGGTTGTGATGGTGCACACCTTTAACTCAGGACTCAGGAGGTAGAGACAGGTGGTTCACTGAGTTCAAGGCCAGCCTGATCTATATAGCTAATTCCAGGAGAGCCAGAGCTACCTAATGACTGACTCTCTCTCTCTCTCTCTCTCTCTCTCTCTCTCTCTCTCTCTCTCTCATACACCACCACCCCCCCACACACACACAAAGGGTCAACCTCTGTCTTACGCTACCAGATTGTGCTTCTTAGTATTGACATGGTAGTACAAAACCATGTTGGCTCAAAATCAAGGAACCATTTTGATGTCTATGTAAATAGCCTTGCAAGGACTCATGGTTGTTCTGAGATTCATTCCTCTCATATCGGGGAGGACTGGGTTGAGTGAGTAAAGCTGGAGCTTTGTTAATGAGAGTCTGGTCACAGGGCTGCAGCAGCACTCTGGGATTGTTATATTAAGTCCATTTTTTGCCCCATTCTTAAGTGACCAATAATTTTTTTTCAACCAAGCAATGTGCTAAAAGATTCACACTTGCCATTTCCTAAAATCTCATAAGAACTCTATGAAGTTGACGCCCCTATATGAGAGAATGTAGGTTTCTCAAGGCAGACTTTTTCAGGGTCACATCGTGAGTTAGGGGCAGAGCTAGGCTTAAAGTCCATATCTGGCCGGGCGGTGGTGACGCACGCCTTTAATCCCAGCACTCGGGAGGCAGAGGCAGGCGGATCTCTGTGAGTTCGAGGCCAGCCTGGTCTCCAAAGCGAGTTCCAGGAAAGGAGCAAAGCTACACAGAGAAACCCTGTCTCGAAAAACCAAAAAAAAAAAAAAAAGTCCATATCTGGCTCCCCTCCTTCCTTCCCTTTGCACCAAGCCAAGTAACTCTGTGCAAGGGCTTTCTTTTTTCATGACACTAGATTGACTTGAGGGTCTAGTGACTAGACAGCCCTTTCAGCTTCTTAGCATTGTCCCTGGAAAGGTGATGTTTTTCCCCTTTGGAATGTTGTGCATTTCCCATGCCCTTTCCTGTTCCTAACTTGAGCAGTTGGCCTGGAGTCTTAGCAAGTGGAGAGAGTATTTAATGGAGTAAGGTGAGGGACCAGGTGCTACAATCAGATGACAGGTTTCACATTTCATGTTACTTGGTACTTTAGCTGTGGGAGAGTTCTTACAGATGTGAGAAATTAAAATATTCAAGCCATAAGTGTTCAATTTTAGTTTAGACAACTTTAGGGATGGAAGGCCACTTACTTCATGAATTTTATTACAAATCGTAACAACACCAGAGTAAAATGGACAGAGTGATGTTTTGTGATGTCACCTTCTGCCACCTAGTGTGTTTTGCCTTGCTGTCCTGTTTTTAATTTTCACATTAGTAAATGGCTTCCTGATGTTAGGAAAATACTAATTTTTTTGTTTGTTTCTTTAGTGGAAGCACCAAGGCCTCAGCCCTCTTTAATGCAGTATGAGCTTCAGTATGCTCAGGGATCTGTGGACTAGCTGTTGAGTACACGTGCCAAGAGAACTGAAGCCAAGCCTGGCTTTATGCACGAGCTTGTGTGAGGGTGGGAAAGGGCACAGGTGCTAGTGGTGAAAGGCCTGCGGAGGAAAATGTCTGACCCACGTCTGTCCCTTTTCTGAGCAAGTGGCAGTCATTTCTGAGATGCCCCCTCTCTACAACTTTCCACTTTTTTCTTGTCTCCTTGATCGCTTGCACTAACTCCTCTTTGACAATGAAAACTGTAGAAAGGCTACGGAAAGACAATGGATACATGGGTTTGCTAATGCTAATGAGTAAGTATAGCTAGGCTGGCTTAGGTTTGGAATGTACACAGTCTAGATACATGATCTGGGTTAAATACATGATCATCTTGAGCTGCGGTCTCATTACCTGTGAAATGGAACTAGATTTTTGAACTTTCATGTGAGTTGTGAAAATCAAAGAAAATAAAAACTGTAATAGTACCCCTGCATCAAAACCTTCAGTCTCTGAAAGCAATGTAATCCCAATTTGTAATATCAACCCGATCTCAGTTCCTTTGGCAAAACTAGCTCTGTGAGCAAATGTAACTAATGTGAAGCCATTTTAGACTTTTATTCCACTCATGAGAGTATGCACTTATTTTCTGTAGGAATGTTAATGTATTTGTTTCAGTGGTACCAATCCAGCCATTGTTGAACTGTTAGATCACCTGTGGCTATATATGTTGTATTTCTTTTGCAAAATTTGAAAATCTGCCAGCTCTGGAAATCTAGCATCAATTTTAGATGACTGTTTATAGAATTTTTGTTGTTGTTGTTTTTTTCAGGACAGAGTTTCTCTGTGTAGTTTTGGTGCCTGTCCTGGATCTCCTTCTGTAGACCAGGCTGTTCTCGAACTCACAGAGATCCGCCTGGCTCTGCCTCCGGAGTGCTGGGATTAAAGGCAGGAGCCACCACTGCCCTGCTGTATTTATAGAATTATATTACCAAAATGCTTATGTGTATGTTCTGGGTTTAGTTACTATGTATATACAAACTCAGTTGAGAAAGTGCCTCAATCAGATGGCCTATAGGCAAGTCTGTGGAAGCATTTTCTTAACGATTGATGTGGGAGGGTCCCAACGCATTGTGTGCAGGGCTACCCCTGGGCAGGTTTAAGAAAGATGGCTGAACAAGAACCCGAGGAACAAGCCAGGGAGTAGCATTCCTCTGTGGTTTCTGCTTCAGTTCCTGCCTCAACTTTTTCTGATGATGGACTGTGTAACTTCTAAGGCAAATAAACCCTTTCTTCCAAAAGTTGCTTTTGGTCATGGTGTTTTACCACAGCAATAGAAACCTAACTAAGACAATTATTTAGCTATTGCATAGTGTTGCTGTCATTCCAACCCAAGCAGCCTCACTCTAGAGTTTGTGAACAGGCTTTACTGCTCAAGAAGGACTTAGCGTATAGTTCCGGGTGCAGAGGAAATGTTTAATGTGAGTGATATGATTATTTCATAGAAACATTAATATGTAAGCATTTATAAAACTCTTCTTTGAGCCCGAATTGAAGCTAACACCTCTGAGGGCACACATGGAGGAACGCTTCTACCTGTACCATATAGACCAGTGGGAGCCTGGCCAACAAGTAACCTCATGGGCAACACTTGAGAGTGAGGCAGCTTGCACTTTCACAGCTTTCCCTCATAATCATATTTTTTTTTTTATTAAAACAAGATTCTCAGTTTTCTCCATGGAGCTTGTAGAAGAATGGGGTTTTGGTGTCTTGACAACTATGGTCCCTTGCAATTTGAAGTCCCAGTTCCCCACAGAAAGGGCAGCCCTGCTCCTAACTGTGAATAGTGAATGATGAATTGCAAGGCAGCGGGAAGAGTTTTCTCGCTTCACGGGCTGCTTTCCAAAGTCAGTGTGAGTGATGTATTCTTTCACTTTTCTATCAGGGCCGAGGTCAGAGCTGAGTTTGCAGTTTCCCTCAGTACCTGTGAGAAAACCCAAGGAGATGGAGAAGAGGCATTTAAGAGTTGGGGGCAGGGGGAGCTTGGGAAGGAAGCCAGAAAGCAGTGAGCTTATATGAGTCAAAGTGCGTGCGAGAGCTCCCCATGTGACTGTAAATATTGTGTGGGACTGAGACTTGTGTGATCCATGTCCCGGAGGTGTTACATAGCAGCTTCCATCTGTGGCTGCACAGAATGACTACAGATAGAAGCCAGAAGTAAGATTTTTGTGTGCCCTAGCACTTTTGAATATTAAAGAGTAATGATAAAATAGTAGCAGTAAGCAAAAGTGTAGTTAGACAGTGGAATTAGTTCTGAAAAGAAAAAAGTTAAACTAACTTGAAATTTATCATACTTTTGAATCAAGTTTTTTCCCACTTGTTTATTTTGAAGATAGTGGTTGAAAATGATGAGGATTAGAAGTCTATAGAATTTATGCCCTAGGCATGGTGAGTCATGTCTATAATCCTAGCACTTAGGAGGTAGAGACAGGAGAATCATGGTGAGTTAGAGGCCAGCCTGGTTTACACATCAAGTTCTAGGCCAGCTAGGATTAAATAGTGAAACCCTGTCCAAAAACACAAAAATGAAACAAAAAATTAGGGTGTTTGTCTATTCATTTCAATGACTCCAAACAGTGGTTTGCCTTTTTCATAAGAAGGATAAGTAGAGAAACATCTAACTTTATTTTTTAACCCAGAGGAACTGCCCACATAACCAAAACATACATCTCTAAATTTATGTAGATTGTACTGGAGTGAGATATTCATTCATTCTTATTTAGCTGAAAACTCATTGGATTTTCATTATTTCAAGTAGAAATGTATTCTGGCATTAATTAAGGTATGAAAATTGTTCAGAGTGTCATCCTTCCAATGTCATTAAAATATTGGCAGTCTTTTAAAAAATCAGTTGGTGCACATCTTTGCAGCCAGCAATTGTGTTGCAGCTGGAAGATGGTTAAAGATGAGTATTAGGAATATTGAAACCTACTCTTTTTTCATTCTGTAATAATTTTTTAAAGCTCATAGATGCAGCCAAGTGTAGTGCCTCATACCTGTAATCTAAGGAGTTGGGAGGCTGAGGCAGTAGAATGGCTATGAGGTTGAGGGCAGCCAGGATTTGAATATGAAATTATTATTATTATTTTTTTTGTCTTTTGAGACAGAGTTTTTCTGTGTTGTTTTAGTGCCTGTCCTGGATCTCGCTCTGTAACCCAGGCTGGCCTCGAACTCACAAAGATCCGCCTGGCTCTGCCTCCGGAGTGCTGGGATTAAAGGCATATTTTCTTCCCATAGCTTCTTATTTTCCTGGAAGATATCTTCAGAGGATGGTCCCTAGGCTCCATTTGAAGGGATTCAGTGGAGAGAGTGCACGACTTCTTAGATACTTAGCTTGGAAAATCACAAGAAGCCATTCCTACTGCTTCTGTTGATCAAGAAAATGACAGAGCCCAGCAAATCCACTTGAAACTGGGCAAATGGACTTTACTGTTCCAGAGGAAGCGTAGCCAGCTTAGCTTGCGAGAGAATCTGCAGAATGGAAGAAAGGCCACCGATTGATCCACCTATATTCTAGTTCCATACCCCAAAGGTATTAGGGACAGTCTGACAAAACTAGGACCAGTAATTTTACCCAACTTCCTCCTGTACACTTTGAAGACAGTCCTTTTATATGGTGAAGTTCATCCAGAGAGACATTTGAGGAGAAATGTTGAAGCCAGGGTTTGGAAACTGGTTGATATGAGAGTTTTTGTTTAATTTGTAAAAGAACTGCACAGCATCTAGTGCTTGTCATTAATCCTATGATTTTCTTTTTAAATAGCTGCTGCCATCATGAGCAAAGTAAATCTTTCTGTGGATCCTTGTGAAAATTTCTTCCGGTTTGCTTGTGATGGCTGGATAAACAATAACCCAATTCCTGAAGATATGCCAAGCTATGGAGTTTATCCTTGGCTGAGACACAATGTTGATCTCAAGTTGAAGGGTAAGTTTTTACTAGAGTTTGGTGGTACTTTTTCCAGAGTAATATTTGACAAGAAAAATAGTTCAGTATTTGAATTTGGACTATCCAGTTTTAAAACTATACTAAATTCATTTCCAAAAATTTGTTTTAGTAGAAGATAGAAAGTTTTCTGAATTTCAGTTTCCTTGATAACACAAGCCCATTGTGGGTTGTAGTTTTTTGCTCGATAAGGCAATGGTAACTTCTATTGCAGGAGGTTAAATAGCACTCGATAGAATTTGAGAGCACAGAGGTACTTAATGACCAGTATGCTATATGAAGAAATGTATTTGTCTACTGTGTTCAAGGTAAAGCTCTTTTCTTTCTTACTGTCTTCTAGATTTTCATGGCTTACAGAATGTACTTCACACCTCATCATCTTTTGACATTAGTTTTGAGAACTCTGGATGACCCATGATTGTCATATTGTTCCTGTTATCTTCCAAGTTAGCTTTCAGGACACTCGCTTTTCTCTCATGACCCCTGGGCAATGACAAGCTCACACACACATACTCACATGTGAGCACACACATTTGCATGTGTGCTTATGTACCCCTGCCAAAAGTTGGAAACGTCTGTTGCTGGACAAGATGGGGTTTGCATTGAGTCTAATTTTTGTATTAAGCTATTGGAGCAAGTTATTTAAGGAGGGAAGTAGGAATTACCTTATTAAAACTAGATAAGGTAATTATTTTTAGAAGATAAAAATAATATTTTTCCTCATTTTGATAACTGTGAAGTATGTTGTGTAACTTGCATTCAGTAACACAAAGAATTTTGAGGACCTAAGAACAATTATATTTCTTTCCCATCTCTATTTTTCCAAGATTTTAAGTGCATGGGTACTAAATATGCACCATTTTGTGTATTTTATATAATGTGAAACCATTGGCAAAATAATTAGAAACCTATTTTAATTATGAGGAAATTATATTTTCACAAATAGACGTAAATCACATAAGCTTACAGTGTTTTTTTTTTTTTTTAACTGGGAGGCTTAAATTTAGTCTTGATAAATTATGAATGAGAGTTTTGAAGAACATCAGGGGTTTCCTCTAACGTGACAGATGAGATTCCTGTGCTGTGGAACCATAAATAAACCTTGAGCAGCGAATTCATAGACTAATACTTATTTCTCTGTAAGATAGTTAAAAATTTCTTTCTTTTATTTTATGTATATGGGTGTTTTGCCTGAATGCATGTATGTGCACCACATGCTTTCCTGGTGTCTGCAGAAGTCAGAAGAGGGCATTTGATTTCCTAGAACTCCCATTAAGGATGCTAGTGAGCCACCTTGTGGGTGCGGTGAATCGACCCCTGGTCCTCTGCAAGAGTAGCAAGTGCAGCCCGGCAGTGGTGGCGCATGCCTTTAATCCCAGCACTTGGGAGGCAGAGGCAGAGGCAGGTGGATCTCTGTGAGTTCGATGCTAACCTGGGATACAGAGTGAGTTCCAGGAAAGGAGCAAAGCTACACAGAGAAACCTTGTGTCAAAACGCCCCCCCCAAAGAAAAAAGTAGCAAGTGCTCTTAATCACTAGTCATCTCTTCAGCCCCTCTCTCTGAGATACTAATTTATGTTGGTTCTTCATCTGCCATCATTGGCTATTTCTTTATTTTATTTTATTTATTTATTTATTTATTCATTTATTTATTCATTTATTTATTTATTTATTTATTTATTTATTTATTTATTTATTTATTTTGGTTTTTCGAGACAAGGTTTCTCTGTGTAGCTTTGCGCCTTTCCTGGAACTCACTTGGTAGCCCAGGCTGGCCTCGAACTCACAAAGATCTGCCTGCCTCTGCCTCCCGAGTGCTGGGATTAAAGGCGTGCGCCACCACCGCCCGGCTAAAGGGTTTTTTTTTTTTTTTTTGGTTTTTCGAGACAGGGTTTCTCTGTGTAGCTTTGCACCTTTCCTGGAACTCGCTTTAGAGACCAGGCTGGCCTTGAACTCACAGAGCTCCGCCTGCCTCTGCCTCCCGGCTATTTCTTATTTCCCTTCTATTTTCTTTCTTGGAAGACAGATGAGTGTACACACATATGTACATACTCATGCATGCAGGACTACCATTGAATAAGAAAACATTGAGAATTCTGGATAGATATTCCTCTTATGTTAGCGGTGTCTTAATATAAAAATTATAATCAGCATTGGTGTGATTTGTTTGAGGAGGACACCGTCTATATCAGTGGTTCTCACCTTCCTAACGCTGTGACCCTTTAATACAGTTCCTCATGTTGTGGTGACCCTCAACCATAAAATTATTTTTGTTGCTACTTCATAACTGTAATTTTGCTACTGCTATGAATCATAATGTAAATATTTTTGGAGCTAGAGATTTGCCCAAGCGGTCTCCACCTACAAGTTGGGAACCACTGGTGTATGAGCTGCTTCAGAATTGATAGAATTGAGAGCAAATTGCTGAACAAAGCATAGCTACTCTGCTCATTTCTATTAAATAAATGAAAATCTTGATTTTTTTCCTCATGTGTATATGTAGTGTGTGTGCTTATGTGTTTGCATATGTAGGGGTGCAAGTGTGTGTGTGTGTGTGTGTGTGTGTGTGTGTGTGTGTGTGTGTGTTTGTGTGTAGGTAGGTAGGTAGGTAGGTAGGTAGGTAGGTAGGTAGGTAGACAATGTAAGTCTAACTTGATAACTCTCCACCTTATTCATTGAAGCCAGAGCTTGCCAATATGGCTAGTCTGCCTGGCCTGGCTAACTAGTTTGACATGGTGGGGATTCTCTCTCTCCACCCTCTGATGGCTGAAATTACAGGAGAACTGTCATCTATCTCCTTTCCCCCTCTCCTGCTATCTTCATACCCGCTACCCCCACCCCCTGTACCCCTGCCTCGTGTGTGTGTGTGTGTGTGTGTGTGTGTGTGTGTGTGTGTGTGTGTGATGTAGAGTCTCAGCAAACTGTGGCTAATGAGCCCTATGCAGCCCAGTTTCCTGTTTTTGTGAACATGATTTTACTGGAACACAGCCATCTTTACTCAGGTACACATAGTCAATGGCTGCCTTTGTGCAGCAGTGGTAAAGGTGTGTAGTTGTCAGAGAAAACGTATAGTATAGCCAGCACAGCCCGAGATATTTACTCTCTGATGTTTATGGATGAAGACTGACAATTCTTCTTTTTAAGCAACTTATTTTTTATAATTTACTTATTTATTTTTATGTTATGTGCATCAGTGTTTTGCCTGCATGTATGTCTATGTGAGGATGTTGGATCTTGGACTCACAGACAGTTGTTGTGAGCTGCCATGTGGGTGCTGAGAATTGAACCTGGGTCCTCTGGGAGAGCAGTCAGTGCTCTTAACTGCTGAGCCATCTCTCCAGCCCTTGTAACTTATAACTCTTGATAACAAAAGCAAGCTTTGTTATATTTATGCTAGATTTGATTAGGGTTGTCAATAGATTTTTTTGGTAGTTTCTCTGAGAATTTTAGATAGTTAATTATAAAGTTGAGAAAGTTTATACAGTTTCCTCCCTCCCACCCTGCTTCTCTTTTGTTTAGAATCCTCAGTATGGTGGTGACTAAAATCAGTGATAACAGGTATAAATTTTCTTATTCCTACCTTGAGTCGTAGTGGATCTAGCTTGCATCACCTGACATGTGTGTATGTGTATATTCTTTTTTCTGATAGTTATACTCGTATTTCATTTACCGTTTCCCAGTGTGCTAAAGGGCCTGCTCCAGGAAAATGACTTTTTGCCATTTAACAAGACTGTCTTTAACCTTCTTTAGATTTCCTCATGCTGAACTAAACTCATAATTTTGAAATAAATCTTACCTATGAATGCTTCCTTTTTAAGGCATGGCTAGAATTCAGTTAGTACTTTGTTTCCTGTATTTGTGTCTGTGCTTATGATTCATATGTTTCTATGGCTTTTTATATGGTAGTTTTGTCTAATTCAGTTACAAAGATTGTGTTTGCCTTGTAAAACAAGTAGCAGGCTTCTTATATATTTCTAAGTTCTGGAAAAGTCAATTCAAAGGCCTCCTGTGACAAGTACTGTAATTGGCAAATGTATAAAGTGATCACGGGACTTGTGTTCTTCATTGTAAGCCATTCAGAGTATGAGGTTTTTAAGCCTAGAGGGTAGGATTTGCATCCTGGTTTCCTTTCATTTACCCTCTGTGTCACCTTGGGACAATTACCAATCTCTTTTTAGCTCAGTTTTCTCATCTTTAAAATGGTACAAACCCACCAGCATAGAGAATTTAGTATGGACTGAAGAAGATGATGGATAGAAATTATCCAACTTCAGCTTTTGGCACATGGCAAGCCCTCAACAAATATTTATGTTTTGCATCTCTGTTTTATTTAAAAGGTAGTTTAAGGTTCATGAAATAATATCTACCAAGTGTTTTAAGTTTTGTGCTGGCCTTATCCTTTATAAATATCATGTGATTTTGAAAATGTTGACTACTGTCAAGGTGTTTTTCCTCATCTTTGATAAAAAGAATGTCCAAAAATAAAGCCCAATATCACCAGCCAAAAGAATACCATTTTCTTATGGCTGATAGAGAACACAAAGATTCGGCTGTCCAATTTGTGAAATAAAATGGATCTGACAGACCTAGCTGATGAAAAATTGCCCTCTATTGAAGGCAGCAACTTGGCTTTGTGAATTTTTCCCTTAAATGAAATATATGTCTCGGATTTCTACTTAGAAAATAAGTTTATTTCTTGCTGTCTCCAAGAAGCAAGATTGTTTTGTGGGGAGGGAAAGACTGAATGTGGTGATGTGGTTGCCTAAAATTTCTTTACTATAACCCTTCCCAGTATGTTTTCATGTGACCGTAAAGACGGAATGCCATGTATCGTGTATACCTGAGCAGACAGAAATGGAGCTAACAAGCACCTCTAAAATATGAGGCGATGAATGAACTGGATCACTTGTGTCAGGCAGAAGACAGATGACTCAAGGTTAGGCCAGATAATCTTTATTATGGTTTAGCTATCTTGGCCAATATCTTGTGAAGAAACACAGTGTATTATTTTCAAACACAACTGTAGCAGAGCAACAAGATGAGATTGAGACTACATGTGCATGTTCAGATAACAATGATTGCAAGACTGTAGTGTAGGTCAATTATTTATTTGTAAGTACCTATGGCCTTTATAATCTTGCCTATTCCATGAGTGATCCTAGCCAAATAATCTTTTTTTTTTTTTTTTGTAACACAAAGATGCAGCTATTGTAACTTTTGTTTTTGGAGCTGAGGGATTGAACACAGGTCCTGGTGTCCCTAAGCAATTGTTCTACCATGGAACTACACCCTCAGCCCCTAACTGCTGTAGGTACTCCCCCACCCCCCATTGTTTCTCTCTGCAGCCTGGCTGTCCTGGAACTCACTCTGTAGACCGGCCCAGCCTCAAACTCAGAGATCCGTCTGCCTCTGTCTCCTTAGTGCTGAGACTGAAGGCGTGCGCCGCCGCCGCTGCCGCCACCACCACTGCTATAGTTTTTAATTTTCTTTTTTCTTTTTTTTTTTTTTTTGGTTTTTCGAGACAGGGT
>CABHPR010147147.1:8564-22102 GCA_902168415.1 Peromyscus melanophrys
CTTGGTAGCCCAGGCTGGCCTCAAACTCACAAAGATCTGCCTGGCTCTGCCTCCCGAGTGCTGGGATTAAAGGCGTACGCCACCACTGCCCGGCAGAAATATTTTAATTATATTATATTCTCAAAAAATAAAAGAAATAGTTTTTAAAATGCAGCCTCGATTTTCCTATTGTTCTTCCTTCATAATACGTTATCTTTGATAAGAAGTGATGACTGCCAGTCCAGGTCCCCAAGGGCATGTTTCTGCACAATAGCAGTCAAAGTATTCTCAGTGAATGGAAATATGGGCCATGTCTCAACATTAACCTGTGCAGAGTGGTTACTGTGTTGGATAGGACCTTAAGAATTAAATATTTAGGACTACTAGTAATGTGGAATATGTAGCCTGAATTGGCCATATTCTGCAACCAGGCAAGGCTTTCAGGGGTGGCACTGGAACACCAACTCAACCACAAAACCTTCAACCTACAATTTTTCCTGCCTGCAAGATGTGCTGGGGTAAGGTGGCACAGGACTTCTGGGAGAAGCCAACCAATGACTGGTCTAACTTGAGGCCCACGCCACTAAAGGAAGCCCAACCCCTACACTGCCTGGGTGGCCAGGAACTGGAGGCTAGATAGCTCACAGACCTAGGTTAGAGCCAAATCCAACTGGCAAAACAAAACAAAACAACAAAACAAAACAAAACAAAAACAAGTCAATAAAATGACTCCAAATGATATTCTGCTATGTCCATAGACCAGAGCCTAGCATAATCATTATCAGAGAGGCTTCAGGAACTGATGGAAGCAGATGCAGAGATCCACAGGCAAACACAAGTTTGAGCTCTAGGAACTCCATGGAAGAGCTGGAAGAAAGATTGTAGGAGCCAGAAGGATCAAGGACACCAGGAGGGCACTGCTCAAAAAATCAACTTAGCAGGGCTCATAGGGGCTCACAGACACTGAAGAGACAATTGGAGAGCCTGGATAGGTCTGTGTTAGATTCTCCGCATATATGTAATGGTCTTGTACCTCGATGTTCTTTTGGAACTCCTAATAATGGGAATGGGGATGTTATATCTGACTCTTTTGCCTGCTCTTGGGATCCTTTCCCTCCTACTAGGTTGCCTCATCCAGCCTTGATATGAAGGTTGAGTTGTATGGTAGAAGAATAAATAGAAAAAAGAAAGAAAAAAATTTGTTTATTGTTTTATTTATTTATTGTTTCTTACATCCTGACCAAAGTTTCCCCTCCCTCCTCTCCTCCAAGTTTCTCCTCCTGTATAGTAGAAGAATAAATAGAAAAAAGGAAATTTTTTTGTTTATTATTTATTTATTTATTTATTTATTTATTTATTTATTGTTTCTTATATCCTAACCAAAGTTTCCCCTTCTTCCTCTCCTCCGAGTTTCTCCTCCTGCACTTCTCCTCCCACCATCTACTCCTCCTCCTCCTCCTCCGTTTCTCTTCAGAAAAAGAAGGGCCTTCCATGGATATCAGCCAGCCACAGTATATCCAGTTTCAGTGTGACTAGGCACCTCCTTTTCTATTAAGACTGGATTAGGCAATCTAGTAGGAGGAAAGGGTCCCAAGGTAGGCAACAGAGTCACAGATAGCCCCTGCTCCCACTGTTAGGAATTCCATAAGAAGATAGAGTTACACCACTGTAAAATATGTGTAGAGGGCCTAGGTCAATCCTATGCAGGCTCCCTGGTTTCAAGTTCATTTTCTGTGAGCTCCTATGAGCCCAGGTTAGTTGGTTCTGTGGGTTTTCTTATGATGACCTTGAGTCCACTAGCTCCCTAGTACTTCCCCCTCCACTTCCATAGGATTCTCCAAGGTCCACTTGCTGTGAGATGGTCTATATGTCAAATGTGTTGCTTTGATTGGTCAATAAATAAAACACTGATTGGCCAGTAGCCAGGCAGGAAGTATAGGTGAGACTAACAGAGAGGAGAATTGAGAGAACAGGAAGGCGGAGGGAGACACTGCCAGCCACTCCCATGACAAGCAGCATGTGAAGATGCCAGTAAGCCATGAGCCATGTGGCAAGGTATAGATTTATAGAAATTGATTAATTTAAGATGTAAGAACTAGATAGCTAGAAGCCTGAGCCATTAGGCCAAACAGTTTAAATAATATAAGCATCTGTGTGTTTATTTTATAAGTAGGCTGTGGGACTGCCTGGGCTTGGCAGGACCCAGAGAGAAAACTCCAGCTACAGTCCACCTCATGTTGGGCTGTGAGTCTTTGCATCTGTGTCCATCAGTTTCTGGGTGAAGCCTTCTGATGACAACTGGCCTAGGTACCAATCTATGATTATAGCAGATTATCATTAGGAACCATTTCAATGAATTTTTGCCTTTTTTGGCCAGTCCTCCCTGGTTCTATCCTAGATCTCTGGGCTATCCTGCCTCTGAGTCCTGGTCCTCAAGGATGAGCTCCTTCTCATGTAATGGGTCTCAATCTGGGTCAGTCATCGATTGGTCACTCCTGCAATTTCTGTGCCACCCTTACTCCAGCACATCTTGTAGACAGGACAAATTGTAGGTCAAAGATTTTGTGGCTGGGTTGGTGTCGCCATCCTTCCACTGGAAGTCTTGCCTGTTCAAGGCTCCATATTTCCCATTGCTAGGAGTCTTGGCTAGGGTAATCCTCATAGATTCCTGGGAGTTTCTATTGCACTAGATTTCTAGCCCATTCCAGAGATAACCCCAGATTCCAGTTTTCTCTCCCAATATTGTCTCCCTCCATCCTCCCTTGTTCCCACCCCCCCCAAAAAAAATTAAAATTTTAAAGAAAAAAAACCCAAGATTTAAATTTAGCAACAAGAAGTAAAGTAATCTGGGAGAGAAAGATAGGCATAATTAGTGATAAATATAAGTGTATCATGTAAATTCCCATGAAAAGGATATTGACAATGGAGGTATTGTAAATAATTACATGATCTAGATATGAGTCATTTCCCTCTCACTCCTATGTTCAATCATTGGACATATTTTCAGGATGTCTTTACAAAAAGAGCAGAGACTGAACAAAATCTCAAGAGTTTAGTTTTTAGTTTTTTGGTTTTTTTTTTCTCTTCAATGACATGCTTTGCAAGACTACTAGGTGCTAAGCACAGAACCTGTAGTTCTCAGTAGGAAGATGAGTTATTCCTATTGAAAAAGATAATTAAAACACAAAAACAAAACAAAACAAAACAATAGAAATCTACTTTGGATGTGTTCTATAAAGGAATGTGTAGGGTTTTGTCTTCTTTTGTTTTGCATGATAAGGAAGACAATGTATCAACATAGGTTTGCATTTCTTGCCCAAAACTATTTTGCTGAAGGATATATCTGTAGAATTTTAGAAAGCTGCAAATAACAGTGGTATTTGACATAATGGTTCTCTGACAAATAAACATATTCTGCCCCTAAACAAGAGTGTCAACAGACTTCTGACCAATAGATTGAATGGCAAGATCTCCATGTCAAATTGATTTATAGTATCAGGTATGTAAAGTACACTTAGAGTGACTGGGAGCTAATACCCAGTGAAAATTGGTTATTGGTCTATAATACACAATATGCAATTCCATTCATAAACTAACATGCTGTGCAAGATGTGCAAGGGAAAGAATTTGTGTTTGTGTGGCAAAACCGGTGCAGCTTTGCTTCTGTTGCTCACTAATGTATTTAATAGCTTACATTCAGAAGTTCTGGCTACCCTGTTGGCTTCAATTGCTCTAGTGTTTAAAAGAAGACATCCTTCAAGGAATCCAACTTTAATTATATTAAATTAGAAAATGACATGTTCTAATAATCAGTTAGGTTTTCTTGCAAAATGGAATCATTAGGTTTAGAAATGTCTTAATGAGCTGCCTTTGGTGACTGATCCTGTTCTTAAGGGAAAACAGGTTGACACAAACTCAAAAGAACCATACCCAGAGTGCCTCTGAACTCATGCATTCAGTAAAGTACATCAATAAAAGAAGCAAAATGGTAAAATTGGATTGCATCAAGGATGTTGTAAAATTAAAATTTGGGTCAATCAAAAAAAAATATCGCTACACCCAATATTGTAAAATAAGTGGTAACACCAAGATTAAAGAGTTTGTGTGTGTGTGTGTGTGTGTGTGTGTGTGTGTGTGTGTGTGTGTGTGCAGTGAATGAAGGACATAAATTCCTGTAGACTTCAGAGAGGCTGAAAGGAATTTCTATTTGCACTTTTACTTATACTCTGTCTTCCTGTTAGTTTCTTCAGCATGTGAAGTTGTGATCGTGTCTTCCTGTAGAACTACTGAATGGAAATGAGCCCATGAGGAAAAGCAGATACCTCTTGTAGGGCCTCATATTCTTCACATAGAACTCCAACAATATCTTAATGAAGAATAATAATGGAGATGGGACCACCACAGAAAGTAGTCTATGGTGGGTTCTCCCATGTTTGGACATGCACCTCTCTCACACCGTTATGGTTCTCCTCTGGTTCACTAGAGGCTGACCTGCTTGGATTGTATTTTAATGTTCTCTCCTCCTTATGGCAGGTAGTCAGACCTAGAAAATGTAAAATCAAAGAAAAAGAATGAAAATTGGGGGGAAATGAATGTATCAGTATAATATTCCTTTGCCTTCGCCTTCAGATGTGAATTAGAACTCCACCCCAACTGACCCCAGTCATGTGACTCCTCATCTGGATGGTTCCAAATCTCACTGGATCTTCATAGCCTTTTAAATTCCTGTTGTTCTATTAACACTATTGTAAATGACAGTGTTGACCAGCCTTCTATTGTTTACTCAGGCCTAACCATGCTTTTATGAAAAATACTCATCAAAAATTTACTTAATCTTAACCATTGTTAATGGATTTCAATTAAAACTCTCATTGACACTGATCCTGATGAACTCTACATTTATATTACACAATTAATTATAGTTATTTCCATTCGATTCTCAATAAATTTAGCACAGCATTTGTTTTATGGCAAAGAGCTCCATTAATATTATTTGAACAAATGAAATAGTGGCCATATGAATCAGTGAATGAAGGAAAGAATGGTTTGACTGGGCTTTCTAATATACCTAGATTTTCTTTCTTGCTGTATTACTAGGAGCAAGGGTAAGAGGATATGGTGTCTGGCTAGATTATTAAACTATCTGAGATGAATAGCAGCTGAAAATAAAGAGGAGAAATGATCTTGTGCTCCTGTTAGCATTCACAAATCTGTAACTGAATTTCCAATGATGATGCCAAAGGAAAGTTATTGACTATTTCATGCAACTGCAAAACCTTATAAAGAATAAATAGATACTTTAAATTTCTCTCATTATGACAATGATCTCTTTAGTATGAGGATTTAAGATACATTTGACAATAGTGTATATGTGTGGGTATTTATATACATATATATCATGATCATTTTATAAAACAAATTCAACTAAAACTGAATTTCACAGTGTTATAAACACTATCAAAAGGTTAACATGTTGATTTTTGTTTTCTATTTTATTTACTTATATTTGTGGTGCTGGTGATTAATCCTGAGCTTTGTACATGTTAGATAAATACTGCACCACTGAGCTATATTCTAGCCTTAAATTTTTTTCTGTGTTTTTTCTTGACAAATCATACTGCTGTAATTTGGCATACATGCTAGTCCATTGACTCTAATTACCTTTAAATGATATCAGAACAACTACTATATCAGGAGAATGTTTTGTTAGTGGAAACCATATATAAATTCATGTATTGTCTATACAAGAGTAAAGAGGGAGAAATTGAATCTATGTTGAATATGCCTTTAAACATAATGGTTATAATTTATATGTTATTGTCTGTCTTGAAAATTTAGTATTTATGACTTTATAAGTAAAAGTGGAATTTATTTAGGAGCACCTACAGCTATGGTAACATTACACCTCTGTCTTATATTAAAGAATAATATTGTAGATGTTTTATAGTAAGATGTGGTAGGAAATGCTATTATTGCCATGGCCTATCTGTAATTTTTTCTTAACAAGGAAGTTTCAAGGATGCTTTCTCTTTAAGAAATAGTGGGGAAATTACTATTAGTGGTTATGTAAACCTTGATTAGCTTGTTTAGCAACTGGTATCATCATAATAACTGTAGCTACATTATATAACTGCATTAATGATTTAAATGTATTTAATTATTTATTGTTTAGAAAGATTCCCACTATGTAGTCCAGATTGTCATTTTGCTTTGTTTTGTATTGCATTTTATTTTTTTTATCTCTCCCATGCTCCCCACTTCCTCCCAGATTCATGTGTGTGTGTGTGTGTGTGTGTGTGTGTGTGTGTGTGTGTGTGTGTGTATGTGTGTGTAGATAATTTAGAAACACAACCTGCTGACTTCTTTTCCGGTTTACTTGTAGGTGTTTATTTTTAAACCTGACCATTAGGTATTAGATGACCACGTAGGGGGCTCATCCCAGGGAAAGACTAATTCTCCCTCTCTCAGCTATCATTAATTTCATGTAACTCTTCATATAAAAGTCTGTCTCTGTGGGATATTTCCCATTCATGTTGCCATGATAACTAGTGTTGGTGTTGCCCAGATTTTGTTTAAGCAGGCGTATTTTTTTCCGTTTCCCGAGTTAGCTTCCCCGCTGTATCTAGAAGACACAGTCACTCTTACAATCTTCCCATCACCTCTTTTTCCTGAGCCTTAAGTGTGGGCATGTAGTGTAGATGTATCATTTGTGGCTGAGCAACCTACAGTCAGCTTTCCTCTACATTCTGACCAGCTGTGTCTTTCTATAATTGGCTCCTTCTGCTGCAAAAAGAAGTGTCTTTTATGGGAATGAGAACTACCCTTATCTCATGGTATAGAAAGGAAAGCAATCAATAGTCCTACCCAGTATGAAGTGTATAAACCACAACAATGACCAATATGGCAAAAAAAAAAAAAACTATGAAAGGTGTAATACACTTATATTTGGTAGTAAGCCACAGCTTTCTAATTAGACATAAAGCCCACTCAACAGTAGTTCTACTGTAAACTTAGCCAGTCATCAGTTGCTAGTGAGGTCATAGGTCTTAAAGGAGAATGTACTACTGCCACACTACCTAAATGAGGCTGTACTTAAATTCTGTATTATCCATGTACCACCATGCATGCTGTTTTAATGATTACTTTGAAAGAATCACATTATATTCCATTGTTATTAAATTTCTTCTCAGAATTTCATAATTGCCATTTTTTCTGATACCTTTAGACAAGTCATAAAAATTACTAGTTGCATGGTATCTGCTATGTAGAAAACTCCTAAGTATGCTCCATTTATTATGATGTATATAATATTCAGGATATTATATACAATTGGGCACATATAATTCATCATGTTTTGTGGTAGCTATATATACATCCACATAGTGTGTATCAAGAATAAGAAATAAAATTGTATTATCAGAGGTGTTACAGGCACCATTCTTCTCTAACTTGCCTACAGCAAGACTCATTCCCCAAACACCAGCAAAATAAACATCTAGAATTATGAACTACATCAATGACTGTATTCACTTGTTCTTTAAAATCTTCCTGTAATTTCTTTATTTACAATTATATGTTTATCCTAAAATGGAGAGTATGTGTTATAGAAATTGAAAGGACAATATATTCCTTTTGATATAATAATAATGCTTTTGATAGACAAATTGTTCAATAAATCACTTTCAATATAAAATAATTAAATAATTTATAAATGAATTGTTTGTGCATATATTCTGGAATATGTAACCAATAAGAGGAAAATTGACACTATAAGTTGTAGTAATAAATAGTTGAAAATTATTTATCCATTTCCAGTGTCTGTCCATTTATAAAACTCCTTTGTAGACATTCATATCATTTGTTGAATTTTTAAAAAATAATAAATGTTTTCAAAGTATTAGTTTTGTTCTTTATTTAAAATAATCTTTAAGCAATTATCAGTGATTTTCAGAACTGAAAAAAACCTGGACACTGTTGACATTTTCTGCAGAATAATCATCCCTCTACTTCCTTGGTTTCCTTGATGATGAGTTTCCTGTACATAAAGAGATTTCTTGATATTGACCTCCTATTGACTTGGATGTATCTCTTTACCATGTCCGTAAACACCATTGTTTAAAAAAATATACAGTTTCTATAACTACCTTGTATATATTGTGATTAATGCCCAGTTCCCTAAATGAAGTTATTTACAAAGAATCAATGCCACTATGAAGGCAGCATTTTTTTGCTGTGTCTGATAGTTACTTTTTATTTATTTAAAATTTCACAGTAAACTCTTGTCAATATACTTCATTCATAACTTGGTATAATTTGTCTTTGAGGGTTTTTCTCTACATTCTAAGTAAGACTGTGTTAAACCATAGTCTTCTGAAAGTTGTTCCCTATGTCAAAGGTTTATTGCCAGTGTGTTATTAGCTGAAGTTCATAGTCTTTAATTTCACAGGTGAGTCCTTGACTTATCTGTTGAACTTTATCTCTCATTATTTCCTAAGACTGGATCTTGTCTCAATCAGGTGACTGCTCTCAAGAAGATTACTATTATAGTGTAAATAAATGTTTCATTTACTCTTTTTCCTTTATGAAGAGTGGCATGAAGTTTCACCTCCAACAGCATAGCTTGCATTCACAAACTCTCCTTGTAGAGTCATGTTTTCACTAAATCTTCGCATAGCATGAATCTTAGAGTCCTGGTAAAGACTAGCAACATTGTGAGTATTTTCTTATCTGATGGTCCTTTGCTTGCTGTATCCTTCATAGCCTCCCAACATAGTCCTGTCCATAGCCCTGGGGATGATTTGCTTCTATCAGGAATGATGAAGGAGTTCAAAAATTCACTTGGCAAATATTGATGGATCAATTTCCTTTTGGGTACTTTAACTCTCTGATACTTGCCACCATCATCAGGCTGAGCACATTCTTCTGCCCTTCTTATAAGTTGAAACAATTGGGCAAGAACTGCAGGAACTAAGAATAAGAACCTATCTCAAGTGGATGTGCACACTTAATGAAGGTTGGCCACAATTGTGGGTATATTCTGAGAGTTATTTAGTTTTGTTTTGTTTTGACAGACTTCCAGAAAACACCAAGGGCCATTGAGACAAATTACTCTAAAGGGGTTTTAAACAGAATGAAAGAATGAAAGAAAGGAAGGAAGGAAGGAAGGAAGGAAGGAAGGAAGGAAGGAAGGAAGAGAGGAACAAAGAAAGAAAGAAACAAGGAAAGAATGAAAGAAAAGAATATCACATTTTTCTGATATTGTAAACTTTGATCTTAACTAGTTAGGGGTATAAAATTGATGTAAACCTCTATTTATGTTTTTGTCTTAGGTAACTATTGTTGAAAGTCTCCAATTCAATCTCTGGGGCTATTTTGCTTTTCAGACTGTGATTTCTCTGGGCAAGAAATTAGGAAACTAAAAGCACAGTTGACCTTACCAGAAGCTGCAGTGTGATAATAATCTGAAATTTCATAGAAGGACACATACACTAGTAAATTTCACACAATTGCCTGATTGGGTAAGAAACCAGCGTTTGCTTGCAAACTGAGCTGTTGGTAAGGTGACCTTGAATCAAGTAATAAAACTTTATATTTATTAGTTGCTCCTCAGTCAAAATAAGGGTTATGAATATATGGCTACTTACTATACATGAGTTTGGTGAAGATAAAAGGAAAGAATAGGATCTAAAGAAATGGGGAATTGCTAAGGAAATGTATATATATAAAACATTAACTATCTATAATGTAGGTTTTGTAATTTTATTTGAAGGTGTGATGCTTAGGTATTTTGTTGGTTGGGATTGTGGCTTACTTTAGATTCATATAAGGTAACTTCACAGAAGAGATTAAGTTTTTATGATCTTTCTCCCTAACAGAAGCAGGTAGTTACATGGCTGACTTCATCTAATGAAAAGATTTATGGTTATATTGAGGTAAAAATGTGATAAATGTATTTCCTAATTCAACTTTTCCCAATCTACATATATCACATTTCAATCAAATTCAAATGACTGCCAAGCAATTATTTTATTCACTTGAACTATTCCAAAAAGGGTAGAAATATAAATATTAAGAAGATCAAAATATAAGTAAAAGAATCTTTTAATTATGGAAGGAAAGAACATGACTTTTAAATGCTACATTAAAATTCTAAAAAAAAAATCAAGAAACTGCCTATTCTTTCTCTTTTTAATAATAAAGTAAAATCTAATAAGACAAAACAAAAATTAACACTTTGAATTTGGACAAAATGAGCAAACAGAAGAAAAAGATCCCAAGAGAAGGCACAAGAAGCAGAGACCTAGCATTTTGCACACTCAGGAATTCCATAAAAAACACTTACTTGGAATTCATAATATGTACCCAAAGGTCCCAAAGATAAAAAGAGAGAAGAATATATAAAGAAATGAAAAATAGTAGGATAAAGTTATTTTTGAAAAGGAAAAATCAGTAACACAATATTGTGAGATGTCTCTATAGATGTGGTTGAATTCGTTTTCTATTGGCCACCTGCTGCTGAGCATGTGGCTGACACTTAAGACTATTTTTTTCCCAGTGAGACTCCCTTGGAGGAAACTATATTTTCATTCCAAGTGGTTCTAAATTGGAGATGGCTTCTGTGTTAAGGATAGAGTACATATGTACTTCTTTCTGCTGTAAGCCCCCAGCTGGTGTAGATCCATGTAGGCCCTGTGCATTCTACCTCTAAGTTCATAGAATGTGGAGCCTGTTGATACTGAGGGCCTTGTGTTCTTGGTATTCTCCATCCACTCCAGCATTTACAGTCATTCTGTATCCTCTTCCACAGGGTTCTCAGACACTTAGCAGGAGCTATTTGATGGAGATATCACATTTAGGGCTGAGTGCTCCAAGCTCATTCCATAGAACCTCAAAGGTAAGAGTAAGAGAATAAGGGTAAACAGACAGAACTCCCTAGGAAAGGGAAACAAAAAGAAAATTATGGATGGATGGGTGGGTGGGGGTACTGAAACAGAGAAGCAAGTAGGACTCAGAGGGATGAGGGAGGGAATACAGGAAAAGACAACTAAATCTCATACTCTGCATAATGTCAGGTTGTGAGTCCGTGCTTTTGTTCTGATCTACTGCAGGAAGAAGCTTCTTTGACAATGGCTGAGCAAGGCATTAATCAGTGAGTTTAGCAGAATGTCACTAGGAGTCATTTTATTGCTACATTTTCTTTCTTTCTTTTTTTTAACAGTGACATTTGGTTTTACCCTAGGTCCCTGGGATATTCAGTCACAGGTTCTTGGTTACCCAAGCAGTGTCTGGAAGGCATTCCATCTCCTGGAGCAGGCCTTAAATCAAACCTGATATTAGCTGGTTACTCTCATAACATTTGTGCCACCATTGCACTGGCATGTCTTGCAGGCAGGGCATCTTTGTAGATGAAAGGGTTTGGGGTTGTGCTGGGGTTTATGTTTCTCGTTGGGTATCATGCAGAGTATTTTCCTGTAGCAAAGACACTAGCACATAGGGGGGAAGGGTCCATGTAGGCATCAGCTCAAATTATTCTTGTTCAATGAGTTGTGTAGGTGTTATCTTCAGCAACAGGGCTAGGTCATCAGTTTGTGAAGAGCAGCCTATAATCAGCAACAGCCTGGGTGGTTTAGTGGTGCCCATGGGACCCCTTTGGAAAAAAAAAAACTCAAATAACTGCAACCCAGTCCCAGTACTGGAAGCTTCATTGGCTGACAAGAGAGATCTTGTCGGGGTTCTGTCTTCCCCATTATTTGGTGATTTCATTTAGACTACCTTCATATATGTAATATACTAGCAAGCTTTTACTCTGTTAGGTTTCCATATTACATCTCAAATGTTGTTTAATTTTAGCTGATTTTCCCTGTATTCCCTCCCTCATCCCTCTCATGCCTCCCCTTCTACATTTATTCCTCTTGTTTCAGTCCCCTATCCCAATCCATACATAATTATCTTTTCTATTTCTCTTCCCTAGCAAGATCTATCTGATATTTCCTAGTCTCTTACTCTATATTTAACCATTGCAGTTTTACAGATTGAGCTTGCTTATCATTGACTTAATAGCTAATTTCCATAATTGTCTTCTTGGGTCTGGGTTACCTCACTCAGTATGATTTTTTTCATAGTGTCATCTATTTACCTGTCAATTTCATGATTTTAATATTTTTAAGTGAAATAATTTATTTTATTTTTTAAATTAAATGTATTTTAAACTTTGCTTATTCATTTAAAGTTGTTTTTTAATGAGGCTACAGTTACTCTAATACCCAAACCACACAAAGATACAGCTAGGAAAGAGAACTACAGGCCAATCTCCCTCATGATCATTGATGCAAAAATACTCAATAAAATACTGGCAAACCAAATATAAAAACACATCAAAAATTTATTCACCATGATCAAGTAGGTTTCATCCCAGAGATGTAGGTATTGTTCAACACACAAAAATCTGTCAATGTAATCCACTATATAAACAAACAGAAAGAAAAAAAAACAACAACACACGATCATCTCATGAGATGCTGAAAAAGTCTTCAGCAAAATCCAACACCCCTTCATGATAAATGTCTTGGAGAGATCAGGGTTACAAGGAACATACCTAACCACAATAAAGGCAATATACAGAAAGCCAAAAGTCAACATCAAACTAAATGGACAGAAATTCAAAGTGATTTCACTAAAATCAGAAACAAGACAAGGATGTCCACTCTTTCCATACCTATTTAATATAGTACTCAAAATTTAGCTAGAGCAATAAGACAACAAATGGATTGGAAATGAAGAAGTCAAACTTTTGCTATTTGCAGATATGGTAGTATACATAAATGACCCCACAAAACCCTTTCAGGGAACTCCTACAGCTGATTTTAATTTTTTCAGGAGTTGAGAAATCCTGCATTGTGTAAATGCATAATTTACACAATGTAAATGTGTGTAAATGTACCACAGTGTTTTGTTTGTTTGTTTTCTGTGGAGCTCAGCTAGGTTTTTTTTTTTTCAATATCTGGCTATTATTAATAGAGCAGGGAATATGGTGGACCTAGTGTCCCTGTGGTAAGATGAAGCAGCTTTTGAGTATATGACCAAGAGTGTTATAGCTGGATCTTGAAGTAGATTAATTGCCACCTTCCTGAGGAACCACCACACTGATTTCTAGGGTGGTTGTACATGTTTGCATTCCCATCAGAAAAGGATGAGTGTTGGCCTTACACCTCATCCTCACCATCATGAACTGTATCTTTTTTTTTTCTGATCTTATCAATTCTGACAAGTATAAGATGAAATTTTTAAAAGTTGGTTATTTGGTTTTTGATATCTCCATTTTGAAGTTGTTTATATTATTTGAATGTTAGCCTTCTATCTTATGTGTAGTTGGGGAAAATATTTTCATATCCTGTATTATAATACTTTGTCTGAATGATTATGTCCCTTGCCTCACAGAAAATTTTCTGTTTCATGAGGTCCCTTTTGCTAATTGTTTATCTTAGTGCCTGTGATAATGGTGTTCTGTCCAGAAAGCCTTTTTCTGTATGGATGAATTCTGTGCTATTCCCCACTTTTTT